>DWPA01002868.1:0-15017 GCA_018251375.1 Calpodes ethlius
CACATAACTTTTTTTGAAAATTAGAGGTGCGTGCAGGATTCGAACTCACGCCCCTACGTTCGGGAAACCAATGTTCGAACCACTAGGCTATCACTGCTTAATATATCGTTTACAATTCTATAAAGGACATACAGACACACATTCATTTTTATATATAAGAAGAAGAAGAAGAAGAAGAAAGAAGGAGATAGAAAAACATAATAGACCAGCCAGTTCTATCTATTAATAGAGAAATATTGTATATAGTAAAACCTATATACGGTATGTCCGAGGCGATACCATCTCTATACTTTTCTGGCGTGTAACAATTGTTTTATAAGCAATTACGTTTCGGTTGGATGGTTGTTGATTATTGTTTACACAGAAGGTTTACACTGCGAGGTAACGTCTGTCCTCAGGGGTAGCAACCCATCCGTGGGACAAATTGTAATTATAACTAACTGAACGATTATAATTTACGTACAAAACTTACGTACACTAGAAGTCAACCTCTATAGTTCTTTTACTAATGATGATAATATTATAACAATAAGTTTTTTTTTTATTATTAACATAATATTAATACAAAGTACTAACTGACTACAGTCCCTCATACGGGTATATTCGAAGTTTATCATATGCTTTCGTGGTTGACAGGAGACTGTAACACTGTAAACTCGTTTAGGTTAGGTTAGGTTATCCTTATCTCAAAAAAACAGTCTCGTTTGTTATTTTTGGTTTATTACTGCGCTACGACTTATTCAACGATTTCAATTTTTTTACTATTACATTATTTCTTAACTGTTTGAACTTATAAGTTTTCTGTTCTACAAATTTTAATCCGTTAGATTGAGTACATATCCTCTCTGTCTCCCACAAGGCATCACTGTTATAAAAAGTCTTTTCTATCTGTCAACGAGTTGAAACTTGATGTGTTTATTAGTAGGTATTATGAAGTTCCAGCCACCTTATAGATTGATGAATCTTTTCTTGATCAGGAACTTGTTATGAGGTATCATAAGGTTTTCCATGGGGCATTATAGGGTTTTATCCTCCACTTTTCATCTTTATCACATCTAGAATTGCGAGAAGTTTAGATTCTTGGACTTTATTATTTAAGTAGCTATAGTAGCTTGTAGGACGATGCAGATGACAGTATCGCAGCAGTTATTCTATATAAATATTTATATTCACAAAAATAGGGTACAAATAAAATTTTGCGGGTAGACCAGATATAAATAGATATTTGAGGTTATAAAAACATATTTACTTAATGCAACGCTTTACGTCAAGTTAATAAAATTGAAATGCAAAAGCAACATAGTGTATTCGTACATAGTACTCGAGAACTACATTGAATCGTAACTAGTTA
Source organism: Calpodes ethlius (assembly GCA_018251375.1). Lineage (NCBI taxonomy): Eukaryota > Metazoa > Arthropoda > Insecta > Lepidoptera > Hesperiidae > Calpodes > Calpodes ethlius. Next base: position 1,352 of record DWPA01002868.1, read on the forward strand.
ATATACTCCCACAAAGCGAACACGTTCATTGAATTTTGAACAGTTATCTATTGAATTTGTACCGCCGTGGAATAATATCGTTCGGTATCGAACTGTAGTTGAAAACACTACAAACTGTCGAACGCATTCCTGATATACGAGAAGCTTTCAATAAATTTAATGGTTTTTCCTCTTACATGTGCTCCTATCCATTTATATATAAGAATTGAAGAGCTTTAGTTCACCGACGTTTGAGGTCCGCTTTCTTTTTGATTAACGTTTAATTTAACATTATATTTTAAATGATACATGGTTTGAATACTTCTCGTGGTATGTATTTAATAAATCTATCTATCATCTAGCAACTTTTTAAAGTCCACTGCTGGACATGGGCTTCCCTTATTGACACCACTCTGACAGGACCTGGGCCCTCTGAATCCAGCGGTTTCACTCTTTTTATGTCATCTGTCCATCTGATCTGTATTCCTTTAACTGAAGCGCGGCCATGACTCGAGGACTTTTCCACCCCATCGGTTGTCTGTCCTTCGAACGATGTGGCTTGCCGATTGTCACTTCAATACATAGTTATAGTTATATCGGTAAGTTTTGTTCAATAAATAATAATGTGATAATAAATGGCTACAAACTCATAGGCCTAACTCTAGGATACCCTGTGCTAAGGATGCCATGGATAACAAATAAAGATAAGAATAATCCCAAATCGAGAACAGATATTTAAACTCATCATTCAAATTTCAGCCTCGTTGGGAATTGAACCGATCTCTTTGAATAACAGACCAACGTGACAACAATTGCATAACACATGTTTACCTCTAGTTCCGTGATATCCTGTTTCTATCTATCTATCTATCAGCCTTTAAGAAAGTCCACTGCTGGACATAGGCCTCCCCTAATTTGCGCCATAAAGACCGGTCCTGAGCCTTCTGAATCCAGCGAATACCCGCTGTCTTCTTCAGGTCGTCAGTCCATCTATTTGCGGGGCGACCAACACTCCTTTTTCCGAGACATGCATACATAAATATAAATTACTAAGTAGTGACTAAGAATATACATATAAACAGATGCTTTAAGATTTATTACTGGTTTAGTAAATCCATGATTTGAAAGTTGGTCACCCGCTCGGCTGACCCGGGTTTAAATTTCGCACGTAAATCTAATTTTTCCAACTAAAATTTGCTTTGATTGCCCAAATAGTTACTTGAAAAAACTAAACAAATGTATGTAATACGTATTTCATTAAGATCCATTCAATAAAGCATTTTATTCAAGTCATTACGTTTCACTAAGGACTTCGAGTCTCCGAGAATATCCATTATAATGTATATTATATTTCAGGCAAATTAAAGGAAGATTTAATATAACAAAACGTTGCCTAGCAACCAATAAGTGACAAATTCTGAAACAATATACTGATCTCGTCATTTGCTAAGATTTCATCGATGCTTCACCCATAACTATGCTACAATGAAATTCAGGTAATCACTTAGATTAAGGGGTACATCCATTGCCATACAGAGTTTTAGAACTGTACACCTAATGAATTGCAGAGCTTACTAACCAGACGGTTATTTTAAAAAGTCCTAGATTCGATTCCCAACGAAGCAAAAAATTTAATGATGAGTTTGTTTATGTTTTCTGTCTGACTTTGTGTATTGTTCATATCACCCACGACATAGGTAATCCTAATGTGGGGGTATAAATGTGCAGCAAGTATTATGAGTGTAAATTACAGCGGAAAGTGAACATGATATTCAAACTCACGCACGGTTCAAGGCACGCCGGTCAGATAGTGAAGGTGCCGCCACGTGTGAACACGACTGGCTCTGCACGACCTACATTTGGCTCAACTTTATTGCTCTCATATATAGCACATATTTTAATATTGAACTGCAATTACATTTTATGGCTAATTGATTTCCAAGCGCCCAATTTCATTTTATTGTTTAGCATTGAACGGGCGCAGGATGACGTGTTTATTTTTTAATATTATATATGGCAAAGTGAGTTTGTTAAGTTGTTTGTTTATGATTCTTTTCCTGTGTAACAGAGTGTCGTTACGGTATGATTCCTAGTATAGAGATTGTTAGGGAGACTGGATAGTGACATAGAGTATTTTTATGGCGAACACTCGTTGCGTATTTGAATCCCTCCATAATTAAAGAATATGTTTGCGAGTTTGTAACTAGAATGATACTACGCACGCGTGTGAGAAAAGAACAGCAATAAAAGTTGCTGGTTGCTAGGCAATGATCTGTTGTTAGACGCCTAATTGAATTTGGCTAAAATATACATCGTAATGATTTTTTTCACAGTAATGAGATGTTTATTCGCGGTAAAAGTAGCCTATAGTACTCATCGTTCTCCCAACTATCTCCAAACCAAAAATAATACCATGGTAACGCTCCGTTACGCCGTGAAAGAAGAACACTTTCGCATTTATAATATGAGCATAGATTGGCTAATATATATTTTTTTGTGTTATTTACACTTTATCTACATCCGCACGAATCCCAGGTCGGGCGCCATTTTATAATGTATCAAATATAAAAACCTCTTTCATCGTCTCTTCAATGTAGACTAACAGTAACTTTTAAGACGTACCGGTATAATTTAACAGTTATCTTACTGCAAAAACGTATCTGTGATTGAAGCATGTATTAGTAAACGAGAGTTTGAGGTTTGCGGGTGTTTAGAACGCCTAATGAGGATTGGATTAATACAAATGTGTGAGCCATAACAGTGTATCTCTGTGTGTGTTTTGTTTGTGTGTGTGTATGTGTGTGTAGTTATCACCGTCGCAGCATACTTTGAGCAACATCTGGTGTTTGCATTATTTAATCACACATAAGTAAAATAAGTCAATTTAAAGAATTACGTGAAAATTGGTTCTAAGGCGTGGATTTCCCGAAACGATATGAGCTGCATATCATCCATTACTTCACTGATTTTCCAGTTACAAACTTAGGGAAGTTCTCAATTTTTATTTGTAAATAGGTGGTGAATACGATATCATCCGTTATAGGGGTTTGGAGACGAATTTGCATAAACAATCGTTTTTCAGTTTTATTCCAAATTGTATAAGAAAATAAATGCGTAACAAATTTTAAAGGTCAAGGTTCACTAGTTAAAAACTATGCCTTGTCTGTGCGTTAGTAACCGCGCCTTTTTAAAGTATCTACTTGTAACCGCTTTCGTCTCACTTCAGTAGTACCTACCTAACTTCCAATAAAAATATACGGATTTGTTTTAATTGACATAATTATATTTTTTAATAGTGAACGAATTGAAATAAAATGCCCTACGTTATCCCGAGTTTACTACAATCAGCAAACGATTAACTGAAAAAACGTCATCTAGTTTTTATTAAATGTATGATGAAGATGATGAAGGTGATTATGATAACGATACGCACCGTATCTCTAGTGGATCTGATCTCCCTCTTGGTCCTGCCATGGTGTACCGTGGGCCGCACTACCGTGTGTCGTGAGAAATCGACGGCTGGGCTTTCTGTAACAAAACAAAATGAGTTCAGTAATGCTTCTTCTTCTTCACTGTCGCTACACCCTTGGAAGAGTGGTCGTGGTTGTCAGTTGAGGGCTGGTGGCCCTACTAACCATCGTCAATTCCACGAATTCAGCAATAAAATATAAAATAAATAAAAGCTAACACACTCCAATAACACGTCACTAACTCCCAAGACCCGAGAACAAATATTTATCTGTCACATAAATATCTGCCTCGGCCGGGAATCGGACTCGGGACCCCTCGCTTCGCAAGCAGAGTCACTACCAACCAGCCTACGGGGCCGTCAATGCTACGAAGGCTTATATATCTATGACTCCATGTGAAACTGGAACGACTACGCCTGATGAATTCGCTTTCCGCGAAACAAAGCTGAGTTTTGTAATCGTAAGTTAAAAAAGCGGATTTTTATGGCTAGTTTTGTATATTATTTAACCTTAATGTTTGACAGAGTCGATATAAGTTTGACCTATATAACATTTTAGGGGCAATTGGTGTTAAAAACGTATCAGAAATAATATCTCCAAAATATTGCACCGAATACTGTGTAGTGAATCCAATGAGCATTATGAACAACTTTTGCATACGCATGCAGTACTGCGTAAAGTTACTGTCACATTGAATCCTAACGCGTTAAGTAACGTATTAAAAATGACACCACGCAGTTAGGGCCAACAGTTTAACGAGTTAATCGAAAAACAAGATAACAGGAAGTATTATCTAACTGGAACTCCATTAATGTAATTTATTTAAAGATTTGATTTTATCGCGTTAATTAAAGCGCATTTGGACCTTGCCGTTGACACCGACGTTTAGGGAAATAGAAAATCATACGGATATTATATATTTAGACTTATTTGATGTCTATTCCTCCCGTACTCAGTTGTATGTAATTCCCCATTACTGTATTGAGAAAAACCGCAATAACAATCCATTACTGACAAAAATGGCGCTGGTTCAGGATAAATTAAGCACAAGTACTAACCTCCTGAAAGTATTAAAATACATGAACACGATTTCATATACACATACATACAACCACATTTCTGACTCATCGGTCAGGCCAAAAACTGCCAACCATCCGTTCGTTCGTTTGTCGCATAAGTGTGTCACAGACCTGATCGATGGTGAAGAAGAATGGTGACCATAGGAACTCTGATATAAAACGACGCAACCTTATCTGGTTTTAGTTATTTTTATTTATCTACAAACTAATCTGGAAGTCTCCCCGGTTTAATAAAACTCTAGGATCGCTACCAATGAAAGCATGTTTTAGTATATTCAATGATGAGTATATTATTTACATAAAATATTGTTTTAATACACGCCCTTTCATATTTCTCGTCAACGTGCTGGATATTACACAATTTTACATGAAAACGTGATCCCCTACAGCGTTACCCCTGTATTCGGGACAAAACCTAACTCTAGTCTAGACATTCTCATTGCCTAGATACAGATCGATGACCTTACGCTTAATTTATCCTGATGAACTCCGAAACATGCGCAGCATCCAACGGACGGGACTTGTTTGCACTCAACGAATTTTTATTGGCGCACGTGTGAATCCTAAATTTTATTACACATGCCCAAGTAGGTTAAAAACTTCCATAACTTATTTTAATAAACCAGCTGACGGTGGTGACGTAAAATGTGAATGTATTCGTTACGTCCGGAACGAATGAATGGTTTTTAAAATTCAAAATAATTCTAAAACGACGAACGTTTCTTAATTCAAAATTCATTCAGTCAGTTGCACAGTGAATACGTTAGCGATACAGAATCTTTAATTTAATGACATGCTGCAACAACTTCAGACAATTGTGCGACGGAAAAGGCGAATTAACGGCTTTAATGTATTAAATATTATTCTGTGCAAAGATATAACGACACATTATATTTTAAAGTAGTGTTAACAATTTAAAGTTCATTTCTGCCAGTAGCATACAAATTGTAGAAACGGAGAAAGAAACTACTCAGCACATTCTTTTATACTGGCTTACAGAACATAATTGTAACCCACACTGCATAAAAACATATATCAAACCTTTGCGATCGTACCAAGGAATTCTAAACGGAATGTGATACAATTTCATTAGTTGATTGAGTGATTCCCTTAGATACCTAGCTACCTAGGTATATCCAGTAAAAAAGAAAAAAAAAACTGTTAGATGTTTATTTATGCAAAATCAAATCAAAATCAATTTATTTGCTAGATAAGGTTTACAATGGTGTTATTAGTTTTTATTGAAATAGTCCTCTTATACTAACCCATAGAGCATGGAAAATGGCTTCAAAGATTATTTATTTAATATTACAATTTATGCAGAATCTATATTTAAATTTTTAGTTTTTTAGGACATGTCATTTGGAAGTAACATATAGTTCCATGTATTAATTAATCTCTTATCCAACATTAAGACGGACGCTATAAGTTATTGGAATTAATCAGCTACGTCTACTAACAAATCGACTCCGCCGCGACCTAATAGGACATACCGGCACGTAGTCAACATTCGGAACGTCGACCACACGCGTAGAATTTTGGTCACAATTAGCAATAGCCATTTAACTCTATTTATAACTGGAGATGCTTGCTCGAGTCGCTCAAACGGAACCAGACTATTCAAACACTGGTCACATTCGAATAAATAATTAATAATGCCACACACTAGGATTATCCGTGTCGTGGGTGCCATGGACAATACACAAATACAGACCGAAAACAGTAATTCAAACTCATCAATCAAATTTTTGCTTCGCTGGGAATCGAACCCGGATTCATTTGATGACGGTGCCATGTATAACCATCCGCTTGCTTGAGCCAGCCTCCAAAGGACTCGGAGCCAGTTTTTTATAATGATAATGTATTTCTAAAACGAAGATATACCATAAAACCTGCCGATATGGGATTGGAGCTAGTATTGTAGGTCGCCTTAACACGACCATAATAATAATAATCATGTATAACAATTGCTTCAGGCGGTCATCCGTAAATTACGTCACAAGATAAGAGTGGAGGGGGGACGGAGAAGAAGGGAGGTGGGGGGGTTTAGTTAATCCTTTCAATTCAATATGAGACATAACATGAAATTCATGTGATACAAATTAATGAATGGCTCTTAGTACCCATTTGAAGTATTACGCGAAGAGTTAGTACACATAACATACAATTAACTGTCCATTCATATTGAGTTATATGTGGTATTTTAACTGGGACCGAGCCCGATATAAATCACCACTTGGAGGAAATGGGGCGATTCTGACGGCGCGTGACGGTTTCCTAGTGTTACGGTAACGGACTTCAAATATACTGAAATTTCACAATTCCTGGACGCGAATAGACTTTCGTACATATCGCGTACTATCGCGACTTCTCACTCAATATTGAGTAACTTGTCTATACGTTTATCGGTCATTTAGATGGAAATAGATAATCTCTTCCCCATAGAACAAAAAATAACTACTTAACAATTTTCAACTTCAAGAAATTCGCAATTTAGTGTTCTTTTTACAAAAATCGCTATAACCAGTATTAGGATGTAAAGGAGAGCACTCGCACTTCTCCGTCGGGAAATGAAATCATAGAAACAAATAAAATGTTCTATACTGATTGAATAAAAACTTACGCTATGTTCACATTTCGACTATATAATCCGATAACATGATCGTAAAAAACCGCAGTTACTGCATTCTAAACAAATAATGATGTTATCTTTACGAAATTAAACACTAATACTAAAGTTTTTTTACTTTGTTACCTTTATTGCGCAATTCCGTTCACAAATTATTAGTCCGTATTTTTTTTAATCTGATTAATTTACAAAATGAATCATTGTCTGACTTGTAAGTTCAAACAACGTTTGCACAATTATATTGCAATGTAGTCCATTGATAAGGGAAGGCGAGTACGATACTTTCAAATGAGAACAATATTTTCAATGAAACATAGATAAATAATAGTCAGTTGGCGCAATGATGCAGCGATGGTAAGGACACGTGAAACAATGTACTTTCATTTTTTATTATTAAGGACAAATGGATCGAAATAAAGTCTGTATTTTATGATTTCAGTAGTCTAACAGGCAGTTAAAGAAACAAACTTAAAATATTAACAATAATTTAAATCGTAATGCGAAATCTATAAAATTTGGTTATTAAAAATTAAATGCGCTATTAAATCGTTGCACAGAATAATTTTAAAGAAGATATTTAATAGTAATTATTTTTATTACTTAGTACTTAGTTTATTACGTATTTTATAATTATTTATTCAATGCTTTATGGTATATAGGTAATAAAGATTTATTTTTAAATAGAAATAAATACAAAGGCGAGCTTATCTCTAGAGAGATCTCTTCCAGCCAACCCATCTGACGTAAGAAAGATAAATATGGGAGCGATATGATATTACGTTTATTTCAATAAAAACAGTTAAAATACTTTATAAATATATGTATATTTGTACAGCACACACAGAAATATATATTTTTAACGTAAAAGGTTGATAAGGTAGTAATAGTTTAGCGGTTTAAGTAACGGTTTCTGAACACGGGAGCTTGAGGTCAAAATCTGCACGCATCTCCAATTTTCCAAAATTTATGTGCGTACTACAAGTTAATTATGACATGCATCGGTGATCAAATATCGTGAGGAAACGTGCACACCTGAGAGTTCTTTTGGCCAGCGTGGTGGATAATAGCATATATAGGTCACATTGTGAGAGGAGACCAGAGCCCAGCATTGGGACAGTACCGTAACCGATAAACAAGTTATCTCATGGAAAGTGGTCCATGTCGTCCATGAACATTACCCACCAAAGGCATCACCTATGTGTTGCAATTACGCGGAACCCTACTATAGGTATCTGATAGTTGATATCTAAAATATTGTATAGAGGTCTTTAAACATTTATATCACTTTTATTTACTTTATTGAAGAAAGTAATATATTAAATACAAATATAACATATATGAAGTTAAGCCAATGTAAAGTATCTCTTAGACGCTATGAATTATGGTCGAATTTCGAGTGCGGAGCGCGACTCTAACAGTGACTAATACGAAAGGATTAATTGAAAGCTGAATTTTAAGGACATGAATTATAATAACCACGCTAATGAAATTGCAGACAACCGCTAGTTTAATCTACGTATTTAAATATGAAGGGGAAAACTTTGTACCCCTTTTTAAACACACGTACGTATCTGATATATCGTACCAATCTTTAAAGTTTACATAGACAAGAAGCGCAGAAAACTATATTTTATTAAGGAAAATAGATCAAATAAATTTGACATTTTAAAGTATACCTTCGGCACTATGTATTACGGTCGAACTTCGATTGGAGAGCGGATCTCTAGTATAATTAAAACGACCTACTTCACGGGACAAGACTTACGAAAGATCAGACATCACATCACTATCAGAGTTATTATGAGCGGGACAATGATAAGCTCGCTATCTCACCGTGATTTATAGTGATGGGACAGACTTATCCTGTTTACCTTAACGGGATTGCTGATAACGGAGCTTGCAGCGAGGAAGTTGGGTTTACGGACACCAATACTTTAGTTTCCTCGTCAGTTGAATGTCTGTTTGAAATAATTATGTCCAGTCTGTTGTAGCACTTTAATGCACTCTATTTCTGCAACACTGTTTCAATGCTGTTGTGAATTCATCCTAATCTTTTAGCATTTAAGACATAATCTTGTCACTATCAGACTTTCTCAATAATCTACTTATCATCACTTTCATCTCTCAAATCTCTGGATAAGGGAGTAGGTTAAATAAAAAGCACTTTTTCTTTGGAGTTTTTGATGGTTGGTGAACAACTGACTTCAGGTCTATGGATAGATTGAATATTGAGTTTGGTCGTAAGGTGGATTATACCATTGTAAATTCCGAAACTAAGTAATTACACCAAAGGTAAAACTGAGGGTCTGATTTCCCTGGTGCAGAAGACTAAAGGACCATTCAAACTATTAAAGAGTTCCCTATAATTATTCAAAGTTGTCAGAAAAATATTCATGCGGACTTAATCCTGGACCTCCATTCTGTGGCGACTAGATAGATCAGTATTAGGACCGTTTAAAGTTGCAATAACATCTGGTAGTAATGAATTCTGTTTGAAATACGTTTGTCATTAAACCTTTGTCTACCACGGAAGCCGCGATATGGAGTTCTACGCAATCGCCATACAGGCACACAGCCAAATAGGAAAAGGACTCACACAAAAGCACATTCAACATTCTCATTGCTATTAGTCACTTTAAGGATAATATAAGAAACATGTTTGTCCTACTACATAAATGTCCCTGTCATAGTAATCTATAAACCTGTAGAATAGGTCGAAATAATTATTTAAACAAGATTACTACAGATAAATAATAAACTGGGCTTCGTAAGAACACAATATTTAAATTGATATTATTCGTTTGAATATTCCGCTCGAAGGACCATGATTGGTTTTAAATTATTCAAAATATATACTTATTTATTTTGAATGGTAAGGAGTAATGGTAAAACGTAGGCGTTAAACATTCGATACTAAGCCTTTAAATGGGAATGAAATAATAACTTGTTGCAAATAAAATCAACTCTATATTCATGTTGAATGTGTAAGGAACTCAAGCCATCTTAGAGTCTTAGAGTTCAAGCCAACTTCCCTCACTCGCGATGCCAAGAAGCAAGTGGCAACGAATAGGTTATTCCAAACGGTCCTTCCTGTTGGAATTATCTGAGTTCAGTAGCATGCAGTTAAACCTGATAGCAATAATAATTCTCTTTTGTTATCTTCTTTTTTGGCCAACAATACACTAATAATGTTTTTGGTATTGCTGACATCTTTGGGCGGCGTCAACCAATTATCATTAAGTGGTCAACCGTGAAATATTTTTCTGTGTTTCTGCCACAGAATTTGAGGGCCAGAAATATTCCGATTTCCCTGCCCGTTTTCGGTCGTTAACGCATCGGTGACTCCTTTGGTATTTCTGGTGATAATTTATCATCAAATGAGTTGGTGAACAACCGACAGAGGAACTATCGTTTGGAATGAGTCCTTTGTGTAATAAAGGATGCCTTATCTTATGATTGTGACTGATAAATCTTATTTGTCTTTACTGATAATATAATAATCCACCTTATTATGATAAGTATCGGAGAATGGCATAAAGAGTTACGATGTGTAATTAAAAGATTGAAGGTATTATAACTCATTTCATAAATAGATACTACGGATGTTAGGATTATTTAAGATTCCGTAGTCGTCAAAAGCTGGGGAACCTTGTGGAGGGGAAAATAAAGGTTTATCATTATCATCACAGACCATAACTGTCTCACTGCTGAGGTCAGGTCTCCTCTCACAATATGAAGGATACAAGCATTAATCCACTTCACCTGCCTCGCTTAGTTCGCATATGTTCTCCACGTTATAGAAAACTCTCAGGTTAATTTCTAAAACGCTCAAAACTTTTTGAAAACTACTGACAGGATTCGAACTTAAGCCTTTGCGTTTGGCAGATCAAAAACTGCTACGCTATCACTGCTTACGGTATTAAGGTGCTTAAGTCCCTCCCTAAGTGAGTCAATAAAACATTACAGAGAAAGCAACAGGGGAGAAACCTCTATCAGAAATAACTACCTTTTGAAGATAATAAAAATAGTATCACGATCAAAAAATCTGGAAGGATAGATAAGTTTGGTTGTTAAATCTGTTACCCAAAGGTCTTGGTTAAAATACACAAGACATCACTATTTGCTAAATTAAAACATTCGCGGTCCTACTTTGGCCATGTACTCAAAATTATTTAAGATTACAATGTATAAACGAATGTTGAATATAAATGCGCGCGCGCACTTCTGTTAGAGGGCCTTATTTAACAGATAACAAGAATTGAAGCAATTAAAATATAAACACACTAGCGGCTCACCCGGCTTTGCATGGATGCAATAAAATTTATGGTCCCGTAGCCTAGTTGGTAGTGACCCTGCCTGCGAAACGATGGATTCTGGGCTCGACTCCTGGCCAGATATTTATGTGACAGATAAATATTTGTTCTCGGGTCATAGGTGTTAATGACGTGGTATTTATGTTGTCCATGCCGCCCGCGACACAGGGAATCCTACTGCGGGGGTATTAATGTGTTAGCGTTAAAAAAAAATAAAGTCTGCGTCACAGAGTAATAACAGCATTCTACATATAAATTCACAAACCTTATTAAGAGGGGTTGAAATACGCGTCATAGTGCATTTTCCCATAGAAAAGACTACAATGAAACAAAAACAAACAAACACACTTTCATATGTATAGCATTGTTGTGGATTAATTGAGCCATTTAAAAGTAAGGCACTATTACGTAGTAACCAGTTAGTGGAGTAACGTTCAGTCAAGGACCACAACATTAGCTTCTTGCACGTCAACTAAGCCCGCTTAAAGGATTAATTTTTTAACATTTTGTCAGCGATATTAACTAAAATATTAACGTGATATTAACGTGTACCGTGGTAACAATACATGTGAATGACATACGGACAACTGAATCTATATTACCAACCAAACTTATTACACAAAGCTATGAAAATGTAGTAATCATATCGGTGGTTTTTTTCGTCTCGTTCCGCCTCGCTACCTCGCACATCTCTGGTGGAATCTCACCCTTACATGAGCTAGAAGACTGAACAGATTATTATTTTAAAAGTTCATGAACAATATATTTGAATATTATTTAATCTGTGACCAATGTGTCAGCATTATTTTCTAATGCATGATACTGTTAGTAATGTATAGTACGGAGCAATGTGTCCGTAGAATGCAGTTCCATTCCAGCTTCATAGATTGCGGTACTATCATAACAAGGTACTTATTGAATTGCTTACAAGAGGGTATCTCTATTGTTATGTTAATTTCACGAATTCTATAGGAAAACAGTAACTTTGTAATATCTCCTTCCCCCCCTCCAATTCCAAAAATCTTATAGTATGTCTGTATGTTGTGTACGCTTCCTGTCAATGAAACTTACGATTCATTTTATTGAACTTAAAAGAAATACCTATGTAGCGATAGGGCTGCCAATCATCGCTTTGTACTTACGCCTTTATGTTTTTGTTTAATTTTCTCTGGTATGTGATGTTGTTTACAACAAAGAAATTATGTAGCCAGTTATTTATTAATTTTATTACATTAAACACGCAAGCAGCGAGATAACTGGCAACCCCGGTCGGCCATAACGGCATGTAAAAGACACTGGTAACATTATACGCACATATCACTGTGTTATTTACGAGCTAATTACAGGCACAAGCACAGTCACTACTTTTACGGACGGCGGGACAAGAAAGTTGCATGTTTATTATACTCTCTAGGGTTGTCAGTTATTAATAATTAATTAATTGTTGTTAGTTATAAATTATTATTATACACAGATAGTAGCAAGTTTTAGTAGCAGGTGATAAGATTAAAAATATATATTATATAGCCTATATTACTCTACATCCTCCAAGTATTTCTACGCAAAAAAAATATCCATAACAACTCTTAATCGCACCGTGAAACATAGACAAACAAACACACTTTCCGTTTTTCTCCACTTTTTTATAATATTAGTATGAGAGTAAGAATATCGTATCGTAAGTAATCGTAATCGTTCTTACTTAACTAACTTGTATGGTCAACATATAAAAGCGTAGAGTCTCAGATACACAATTAAAGAATTAATGGCTAGAAAAAAACATTTCATAACATAAAAAATAACGTTGCCTTTAAATTTTTAATAATAATTTTAGTCGAACTTTGATCATTAAGCAAACATATTTATAAACTATAATGACACTTCGCTACGCTTCGCTGCCATATCAGTTAATAAAAAAAAATCGTACTTTAAATCCTTTATCACCATTGTTTCAAAATTATTTTTAAGTTTCTAAACCTGCCACCAAGTAGCATGTCAGTTATTACAGCCCTGCCAAACGACAGCTAGCCGGCTAGACTAAATTAGCTATAAAACAGTCATCTTGAACCATTTGATTGCCGGTACTATTTTATTAGAGCTAATATTGCCGCCGTACGGTCAGCATCGAAAGTCAATTATTAAAAGAAATATTTATTATAGTGATTACTGACTTACTGACCTTGCTGTACATAAACA
>DWPA01002869.1:0-15016 GCA_018251375.1 Calpodes ethlius
ACAGTGGATTTTTAATGACATTAGATAGAAGCAGTGACGGGACATCTAAATCCACTTATTCCAAGACTCCACCATCAACTCCACATTCTACGTTACCATCAGTACGACATAAGAAAAGTCGCTCTAAAGAATCCAAGTTAAATAGCTGTGTTAAAGAAAATAACACTAAGATAAATTCCAGTCGGGATTCATTAAGTAGTCATCATTCCGCTAGGTCAAGAGATAGTAAATCGGATCGACAAACACCCAAATCTGAGCGAAGTACTCCAAAATCAGACAAAGGACCTACTAGATCCGGCAAGTCTACGCCTAGATCTGGTAAACTCACACCGCGGTCGGGCTTAGCTACCCCTAAATCTGGAGGGGCAACACCAAAATCCGGTCTTGCTACACCAAAAAGTGGTAGATCAAGTGGAAAACCTGATAAACGCTCAAAGCATAAACCATCGGAAAAAATGACTCAGCTAATGTCTGAGGCAGCATCATCTTCTAGCAATGAAAGTATTCCATTTGAGTTGAGACGCTTAGAGTCATCTGCAAGTGTACCGTATAGCCTCGACCATGAACTACGACACTGTAGAAGTGCAGCATCGGTACTAGATGAACCAAATTTAAACAACACATTTGGTTCTGAGTCTCTACCTAATTTAGCACCTCCTCCAGCATTTGAGTCTCCCCCATTAGATATTGGTGACAAAGACTTTAAAATCCTACCACCTGAAAACTTTCTTAACAAAGAAGACAAACTTAGCAGAAGTAGTTCTACGTCAAGTCTTAGTGAACAAAGTGGGTGGGTATCAAGCGGACGTAGCTCTGGACCCTCGTCACCGGAAAACCCTACTTGTCAATTAAATCAAAATTATGCACCTCCCGGTAGTTCTACAGCTTCTAAGGTATCTAATAAAACCAGTGATCAGAATCCGGACACTCGACGACGGGTGTCAGATTCGGAAAAGATAAGTGATTTTAAGAGAACTGTTTTAAACGGAGAGCAACTTAGAGAGCGCTTGATAAAATTAGCCCTTAAAGCAGCCCAGACGGCTTCAAATGAGAAAATAGAATGTTGCGATAAAGAAGTATGTGAAGAATGTACAATATGTAGTGACTCTATTTGCACTGACAGTCAATGCGAGTATAATAAATTAATGCATACTAATGGCATGGATGCGGGGTGCAATTCTGATACGTGTACAGCAAGTTGTTACCAACAATGCTCTGACATGAATACCAGTAAAATGAATCAAAGGCATAATTCTTTTAGCGCTATTCAAGGTAAATCATATGCTACCACTCCTAAAAAGGGAACTGAAGGAACCGTAAAAAAATCTCAAACAGTAAGTGATAATTTACACCCATATATAAGAAAAGAAATCCCACCCAAACAACAAGCATCGACGAACTCAAACTCATTAGATAAAACAAAATTAAAAGATAGAATACAATATACAGAGAAATTGATAGCAGCGGAAATTATGAGCTTGACTGTAGACCGTTCTTGTAGAAGTCATAAAGGCTCCGCACCTGGACCTTCAGCCGTAGGACAAAAATTTAGCAATAAAGCTAGATCTGAGGTAGATTTAAGTCACTTTAGTGCTGAAAGTGAATATGAACATCTACCTCCTCCACAACAATTCAGAGATGCTCCGCCACCACCAGATGAGTTTAAGGTAATGTTCAAAGAATACCAAAAACAACGTAATATCTGCCAAAATTACTTTGATATTCCATATTCTTATAAACCTATGTTTTGTTAGGATCCTCCAATGAAGGCTCTCATGCTAAGTCGGCAAAGCAGTAGCAAATCATCAACCCCATCTAAATCACCTAGACAAGCAAGTCAACCGACAACGCTTCAGTTGGATAATCCTTTGTACCATGTTTGTGAAGGTAATATTTATTTTATTTCATTATAGCTTGGACTCGCTTTTAACATGACTAACATATCGCTTGGCTTTGCACCAGGAATACTAGAAAGGAGAAAGCTGAGACCTCATCAATCAATAAATGCTAGCGCGACACCATTGACCAGTACACTAAACAAAAGCCAAAGTACTGGAGAATTGGCCAGCAGAAATGAAAATGGAGGCATTAAAGGTAGTATAAAAACCTTGTATAACTGAGTCTGATAGATTTTAACAAAAGTGATTTACGCTTTTAACTAATAAAATACTCACTACTAACCAATTGCGTATCTAAGTATAAGTTTATATCTTGCATACTTCATGGTTTTTGCCATTTCAGATCGCGAAAGCAATCTTGTTAGTATCTTTGGACTGGCAGAATCAGAAAGGTTATTTATAAAATGTAGGGATGAATTTCGACAAAGCGTAAAATATCCCGGAGGCATATACTCAGACTTCCCGCCCGTTGAAAACTCCCTGCCATATTTTCACATCAGCGATGAATACAGGATGTTTAATCCTGAAGGTAATCTGTAATATTAAATAGATTTAAATATAAATATTAATGTAAACCTACTGTATCAAAGACCAACTTTACATTGACAAGAAGGTTACTTTGATTCTATTATACAGATATTTACAGTCTTCAAGTTCTTAATAAATCTAATCCAATTAGAAAACAGCCTTAACACTCTTTATTTTACAGGCTTACATCTTATAATCTGCGTTCACGGTCTAGATGGAAATGCCGCAGACCTTAGATTAGTCAAAACCTACTTAGAACTAGGTTTGCCTGGAGCTCGTTTAGACTTTCTTATGTCTGAGAGAAACCAAGGCGATACGTTCTCTGATTTTGATACTATGACTGACAGGTAACCTCCAGTTTTTATTATTAAAACCACGACGAAATATAATTATCATAATATTAATTGGTGAATTTTTTGCAGACTTGTTCAGGAAATAATGACTCACATACAGAACTCTAGCGAACCAGCTAGAATTAGCTTCGTAGGTCATTCTTTAGGCACCATTATAATTAGATCCGCGCTTGCAAGACCACAAATGAAGCCGTTCTTAGGAAAACTGCATACATTTTTATCTTTAAGTGGTCCGCATCTTGGAACGCTCTATAATTCTAGTGGACTAGTCAATGCCGGTAAGTGAACGAATGATTATTTCTCTATAATTTCGCTGCGAAACGAGGTCCTCTCCAAAAGGTGTCATAAAATTTACCACACCACATTGTTTAAGTACGGTCTATGTTATACATACATCATGGAAGTCTCATCCAATTTCCTGCCACGTCTGACAATGATTAGTCGATGGTAAAATATTCACATATATATTGTATGGCTATTTGCTCCTTTCGAGTCTTCATATATTTGGCAAATATGGAATACCGATGACAGTATATTGGAGGCAAATTCCTCGACAATCTTACAGCGCATCTATATGGAGAATCTCTATAGATTCTCCAGCAAAATGCCAAATAATAAATAATTAATGACGGAGAGAGTCTTACGTATATACATATTTATTTATTGTCTATGTAACCTCACCATTATTTTTTTAGGCATGTGGTTCATGCAAAAGTGGAAGAAATCCGGTTCGCTTCTCCAACTTTCGTTGCGAGATGCCTCGGATCCACGGAGATCTTTCCTCTACCGCCTGAGCGAAAGAAGTCAACTGCATCAGTTTAAGCATATCCTACTATGCGGTTCGGGTCAAGACCGATATGTACCACTTCACTCGGCCAGGCTGGAGCTCTGTAAGGCGGCAGCGAAAGACGCATCCTTACTAGGACTTGCTTATAGAGAAATGGTAATTATTTTCATTTGAACAACTTTTTTTTTTACTTTTGTGAATTTCGACAAATGATTAATGGAGATGCAAGTAATGAAAGAAAGCAATCGTTTTATTGTTATTTTAATTGTATTCGTTCTTTTCATCAAAACCTACAATTATCAATGGATAATAATTGTTCCCAACAATGACATAGATAATTCCGATCCTTTATAATACGCTTTATAAACAATTGTCTGCATGGAAGGACTGAAATGAAATTTACCTGTCGGGTTATCTACTACACTCAATCTAAAATCAACCGTTTATTTTAAGGTTTTCCGTCGCAGTATCGGGAAATCAGAAATAAAACTAGTCCCTCTCTTTATTTTCTCTTCTCTTTCTTCATCGTCTTGCTTTTAGTACTACTAATGTCTATGATTACAGATGACTAAATGACTATGTACTATCAGGCTATCAGTTCGTTCCCCAGGCATTTCCATATAACTTAAGCTTTATGACATGAGTCGATTTTAGGTTGGAAGGATTTCATCCTGCCCAATAAAGGGATATTTAATAGATTCCTTACTTTATCTTAATAAGATATTATAAGAATAGATATTAAATCGTATTGGACGGTCTAAAATATTGACCCCAATCATCTTATTCCGTTTCTATTCATTCAGACGAAAACGTGCGTTAATTATCCATCAGTCGATCTGTTACAGAGTTTTCATGTACATTTGAACAATTTGATTTACACTAAATGTTATTTAGACCGGTTCAAAATGCTGGCAGCTGAATTTTAATTGGAAAAAAAATATGATTCCAGGTTCAAAATATGGTGTCACCACTTGCGGCGCGCGCCTCAACAGTATCGGTGGTGCGATACGACGTGCAGCACGCTTTGCCGCACACGGCCAGCGCGCTCGTTGGCCGCGCGGCACACATCGCTGCATTGGATTCCGACTTGTTTATAGAAAAGTTCCTTCTCGTATCGGCTCTCAAATACTTCCGATAAACGTGTATGTCATTTTCATCACTAATGTCAAAGGTGACGTCGTAATTTGGAGCAAAATTTATTCTCCTTTCGGATATATAATACATGTACAGTCACGTACATCGATGTTATCAGAACGTATTTTTATTTAGCAGTTAAGAAGGAACTTTATTTCTCGTACACTACGTCATTTCTTTAACAGTGATGTGTCTTATTATTGATTGAAGTTTAGAGATGTGTCCTAAAATGAACTGGCTTCTATTACACACACATGGTATTTTAATAGTACCAGATCGATACTTAGTACCAAATAACACACTAAAAAATGGCATACTATGAGTATAATGGAAAACCATGCTTAGTTAAAACATCCTTCTTGAGGCCGAGCTTGTAAAAACTTAATAAGACAACAAGATCACATAATACCTACTTTTGAAATCACTGGTTATTTAGCCAAATATTTCGTGTGGAATTGTTTGGTGGCTAACTTAATTGACGACATACTGGCCAAATATATTTCGATACGAAATATTTTGCTATGTAACTCTTCTACTGATTTAACGGGACAAACTAAAACGAAAAGAAATACATTAAGAATACTAATAGGGAAATTTTGGGCTCTGTCCATTCTGCAATCTCACAGATTAAACTCACAGTTAATTCCACAGTTACAATATTTCCTGTTATAATTACGATTCGAATGTATTGGTACATAATTATTATGATATAACTACGTTTATAATATGACTTAAAATCAGCTGTGAGTTTTATTATGAGATTGAGGAATTATTACGCTATAATATTGACACATAAATGTTATACATTTTGTGAGTAGTTTCTTTTCATATCGGCTAAAAGTATTGTTATTTTTTGTACATAATGCGAAAAGGTTTTTTTTTTAATTATTTTTTACAAAAAAAAAACATACGCTAAACTTCAAGATACTATGCTGAGAAAATGTAATTAATATATGCAATCACGAAATAAATACCAAAGCATTTTTTTGGCATTTACTCAATTAATTGATAGGTTATGCATAAAACTCGAATTCTAAATACTAGATTGCATCTATTTTTTAAATATCTAATTGTTATGTTTATGAAGATACGAAACAATAATATAATTTCAAACTCACTTCATACAGAAAAATAGTTACTTTTAATTTTATATCAGGCACCTGGAATAATCAGCTCTTATAACTTAAACTTGCGATTTGTTCTTATAATAGCCACTCCGCCAACATATCCTGTTAAATTCATAATCAGCTTAACTTAAGAACTTTTTGGTACGAGCGTACAGAGGGCAATATGCGATAGCAACGGGATGCGATTAGTTGATATTGTATTAAATTATATAACCTTATTCCATATGGAAGGCGTCATACAGGACCCTCGGACTCAGCTCCACGCTAGTGACGTTCACGTACATTTCAGCTGATCGTATCTTAACCTCGTTGTGTGCTCAAACCTTAAACCCTGTTCTTGTTATACAAAAATCAGCTAAGTACGTGAAATGCATTGAAATCAACAAAATCTTAGGCTATTATTATCTGGCATTTGAACATTTGTTCTACATATTTGAAAAAAGAACACTTCAATTCACATAGCTGAGACACCGTTGCGTTTTGTTGCGCACTCAAATCTCACAAAAATATCGACATTGCGATGACAAATAACATTCGAAATTCGAATAAAATCCTTATAAAGTACTAAAAAGATTCCCGAACACGATAAACTTCAAAGACGCTAGTACATATTTTAATCAATGAATTAATGTTAAGGCGGATCTTTACACCAAATAATTAAGACTACAATTTAGTGAGTGTAGATAATGACATAGATGTTATTCGTATTAGATATTAATTGATTGTTGTGCGTATGAACGGTCGATGTCACATTCTGAATGTTACAATTTTAAGTACTGGAGTCATATATTTTACTTAGAATTTTGTAAAACAAACAGACCTGCATAACGGGTTCACCCGACTCACTGTCAATGAGTGATCCAGTTATACAAGGTCAGGCCTATCGGAAGTCGAAACGGTGACTTCGTGAGCAAATCCGTGCTTTTGAGGGCACTTATCGTTATTCGTAGATAGCAGTTAAGTCGAAGACCTTCAGCCGGCCTATTTCGATATTCTGAGTAATTCTAGGAACAGGAACAAAACCTGCCCTGTAATTCTCATTAACGTGGTTATTTACATGGTTATCTCAGCTTTGAGGAACCCTGTAGGTACAGGGCGCAAACGGGTTGTACCTATAAAGTACAATATCGGATGTTGTTTGCCCCATAATCTATCTACTAGGGCGAAATGTACATGGTATGATGAAGTGCATTTTATTAATTAGTCAATATTTTTTATTTTCACTCTAAATTTACTTGATTTTTTCCTAAAAATCTCCTTAATGTTGGTACAAAAATTACTAGAGTCAATTCATTTATTATCAATCTTCGTGTCAGAAGTATTATCGTTTATAACTTAGACAAATCCAGTACACGAAAAATATAAATAATCAAAAGTCACATTACTTTACTATATCGTAACAAACGCACCAGCAAAACACATTTATTAGTATATAAGAACGTGTCCTAAAAATGAGAGTTGGAGTATTATACTCTATAATGATATTGATATTCTATTAGATAATATAAAATCTAACACCAAAATGATACAAAATAGTTGAGAGTCAAATATTACATAATAATTATTAGGTATAGTCATCGTCAAAAGTGTAATATAAATAGCTATTTTAATCAAACTATACATAACAATAATATTACCAAAACAATAAAATATTATATCAAACGAATATACTATTTATACCGCTCGGTTAATTAATAACTTTTGTCGATAACTGTACAAATTTTACTATTACGTTCAATTGAAAATGGCTTAATCAACTACATAGTAACATATTTTAACCGGCCCTTGTGAAAGGGCTCAGCCTTATCAACACTTGCTAGGTAACTAAAGTTGTAAATTTTTATCGAATGTTAGACTGATCTTTAAAAATATACGATTATTAAGATATTGATAAGTTTCATAGATTACTTTTTCTTATTTGTAAGTAGTGATTATAATTTGATAAAAACGGTTATAATGGTCTTGCTCTGTCCACTTTTCTCTAATTAATTGTAGGTAATGTTTTATACAGGGGCTTGAAAATTCTAGTCTTGGTTTGTATCTTCACGTAGATATTATACAGTCAGCAACGCATTCAGTATAATTATTATTACTTAGTACCTACTGTATTTTGTATTAAGATTTGTTTTTTGATGATTTTTTTAACAAATTTTTGTTTTTCAGCCGCAAATTATTATTAAATTGTATAATTTGCCGTAAAACTCATCAGTAGAGCTTTCTACCATTTTTTTCTTGGTATTCTAAACTACACGATTTGACCCTGAATACAATTAGTTACAAAGATTTAGTCTCAACAATAAATTATTTTATTTGATAAAAATAACTTTAATTTACTCGTGGACAACTGCAGTTTGCAAAAAAAAATACTTCTCGGCCTATTTCAAAACAATCTCTTCAGCATTCAATATTTGTTCTCTTGAATACTAAATCTAATCTGATGTCATTGATCTCTTTATTTTTTTTTACATATGCTAGAGCAGACAATTAAAGGACGAAAGAAATAGACTACTATTATTATAAGCTAATATAGATAAAATTAGTACCGAATTATAAAAGAAGTATCTATTAGAGCGAAAAAATTGAAAGCAGTGAGAAAAGTTGGAAATAAAACACGTTTTATAGATAAATTTTGGATTTGATTCAAAAATCAAAGAGTTGCAATTTTTTTTTTAATTTTTTGACTTCAAGCCTCGATAGTTAGATGTTTTGGATGTTTACTAATTATGTTAGTACAATTCATTTGTTTTTAGTACCAAAATTCTACTTTCCCTAGAGTCTCTAGACTAGCGAGTTGGGAGAACTTAATTTCTTTAATACCTCTCTATTGTAAATTACACCGAATTTCGAAATGTGTTGCTGACGTTACATTTATTTTAATCATTAAATATTAAAGTAATATCTCAATTGCTCAGGGGCAAGCTTTTAAGTCGAATAGATGAAGGACACAGATTGTACTTACAAATTTTGTAAATAGAAACTAAATTTTATTTGTAAATTACAATGGTATGTTTAATGGCAATGTGTCGATGTTATACACTTATGATAAATAAATAAATAATGCCTGTGACTGTTATCTTTTTCTTTACCCATCCATCCATCCATAAGCGTTTAAAAGTCCACTGCTGAAATTGGCCTCTCCTAATTCACGTCATTCTGTTTAGTCCTCAACATCTTGAATTCAGTGGAAGCTGTCTTATTCAGATCATAAGTCACCTGGTCTGGAGGCGTCCTATTTCTTTTCAAGATACGTGATCTGCATTGTAGATCCTGTATTCCCTAACTATTACTGGTTTTTTCAACTACGTGACTTCACTACCACTTCCGCTAATTCTATTGTTTCTTCATAAATCGCAGAAAATCCCGGCAATATTACGACAAATATCAATCGAATGAATTTTATCAACCAGCTGTAACTACCTAGCGCTCTAATTAAAGATCCGTAAAGGTTTGTCAACTCAACTACTTAAATTACTTCATTTGAGAAACAGCGAAGAAATTCATATACAATCCAAGTGTTGAAAATTCTTTTGCCAGATGAAGTCCTACAGAATGGATTGAGCATAGTTAATTATCTAAAGATAACATCTGTATTGCCGAACTTTCCACTCAAACCACTGTCAAAAAATTTGTCTCTACGCTGATCCGTCCAAATACCCACAGTGCATGAATTGATACGATAGCCACAATTTACAAAGATACCTTGTATCTTTCCCTGATAAATAACAATCTTAAAGTAAGTAATACGCTTTTATAAAACTATCATCCCAATCAATAAAGGCTCGATAGATTCTCACTCCCTTTAGATGATCATAGAGAAATATCAGATTAAGTATAATTAAGTTATTAAACTATTTTTATCAATTGTAGCCTCTAAATTCACGAATGTATTTTAGATTATACTTCATATTGTAAAATAATTAAATACGTAATAAATTAATAAACAAATAACTGATTTATCAAATAAATTTACTTGGTAAGTGTATCTAAAATATCTATTAATACTGAAACAGGCCTTTTGTTAGCAATTCCTTTTCATTTCAAAGTTAAATTCAATGTGGATACAAAATAAAAGCGATACTTGCTGAAAAGCAATGAAATACGCTTGTGGCGCAGAACGGGGTACGTAGCAGAAAATTGTATTAGGAGAAGCGCACACGCTCCGACGAGCAGTGATTGAAAATGAATTGGTGTCGTTATCAAGAGGCTACAGGCGACACTTTGAAACTCGCTTCAGAGGGGTTCGGACGGTTCTAAGACTGCTATACCCGGGACAAAGTGATCGCCATGACGCAGGAAAGTTCCCAGTCCAATGGAATCCTGGCCTTCGCGTTGGTTTACTTTACTTTCTTCTTGGACAACGTTCTTCTTACCGTACTAGGTTAGTGAGTACATATTTTTTAACGTACCTACTAAGGAAAAAGGAGGCTATTAAATTATCTGTATAGCAGGCCAACTCTTCAATAATTGTTGTTATCCTAAAATTGTATACTTTAGTTACAATATTTTTCATTTGTTTCTTAATAATGTCTTTCTTAATTAATATTTTTATTAGCGTGTATAATTATTCTTTTTAAAGCTGAACTGCTCTGATATTTTAAAGTTAATGATTAACTAGAGTACAATAATTTCGAATTGTGTGGATGACAAGGGCTTCTTTACCGTGATAAATTCTCCTGTAATATATCCGTCTCTGATAATAGTAAAAGTGATGTACTTCGTATTTGTTTGTTCGCAGTACCTATTATCCCAGATTGGATACGAGGGGAGTCCCTCACACTATGGGCATCTCATGGTGCTCCTCTAGCGAAGCTACTGAATTCTACTGTCCAACAGGTCGCTGATGATGAGACTTCAGGTAAGTTAATTACTTAAATGTCTCTAGCCTAGTAATAATTATGTCTACTTAGTGACAAAGATAGGTGTAGTTCTCCGTCGAGGCAGCTATTCATGTAACGTAGAGGTAAATATTATTGTTCTTATATTTAACATTTTTGAAAACTAAAGAGCGAACGGTTCGATCGATGGTAAGTCTTAATCACTCATGAATATCATGACCCCTGAAGCAGAAGAAAGCAATTGTGTACCTCACAAATTATGGTATTTTAAACAATAAAATGAATCTAATTCTCTCTAATAATGTGAGGAGTACAAAACAAATCCACCACGCTAAGTAAGCACGGATTAACAGACTTGACTCTTTCTTTAAATTTGTAATAATCTTTATAACTAAATTTTCCCACGATGTTTCCTTTACATAGGTATAAAAATTAGAGGGCCATACAAAGTTTCAACCCAGAACCTCTTTTGATGGAGAACAGCGTTTGAACCTTTATGTCATCGTATTTAGGGTGCATTATTGTGTGTGAGAGCAGGTATAGGAGTGTCGCAAGCTGGTGTGGGTGCTGTGTTAGGAGCGAAGGCGGCGGCGCAATTACTGTCGGCACCGGCTGCTGCTGCTCTAGTGGCGCGTCGTGGCCCAGCTCGCACACTGTGTCTTGCCACCGGACTGCTAGCAGCCGCAGCTATTGGTGATTTTTTTTTAAGTACAATAAGTCAGTGTTTGACTACTATCCCACCTGATGGTAAGTGGCGATGTAGTCTATAAAGTGGTGATAAATTAGTCTTTTTATTAATTATCCCAATTATGTTGTGACAATTCGTCGGCCCCGTAACCTAGTTGGTATTGGTAGTGACCCTGCCTGCGAAGCCCTGGGTTCGATTCCCGGCCGGGGCAGATATTTATGTGACAGATAAATATTTGTTCTCGTCTCATGGATGTTAGTGACGTAATATTTGTGTTGTCCATGCCACCCGAGATACAGGGAATCCTACTGCAGGAGTATGCGTTAGCGTTTATTTAAAAAAAATATTAATTTTGCGTTATCGTAACTATTATCATCACTTTCATCTTAACCGTCTTTGTCATCATCAATATAGTTATCATCGTCATCATCATCAGCCATAAGATACGGAACTTAAGACGATCAATACATTGTAAAATAGGTGCAATGTTTTTAACAACCTTTAACTATTTTCCAGAACGTAGGGCTAAAAGTTCTAGATATCGTCAGAAAAGATTCTTAAAAAAAATAAATTATGATTGAGATACTAAGTATGTGGGAAGAATTAATATTTAGGCTTTAACATAGAACACACCATAAGTATGTAATTTGGCGTGGGCTCAAAAATGTATGGAGCCATCCAAATGGTATAAATGTGATGTACCTATATTGAATATGTCTTGTTCAGTTCAGTTGACGTTTACTTACTCTGAAAAATAGCTAGTATTAGTCGCTCGCCATTAAGTAGTTAAACTGAAACACAAGATTACATCTAAAAGCGTTTAGATTCCAATCGATATCCTCCTAGAATTTACTACTCATTAAACACACAAACCAAAATATTATTCGTGCATTACAGAATTACTACAACAAACTCTTCATGTTTAATTGTTCTGTTGCATAGTATTCGCAGTATGCGCGGGTACTGGTGCAGAGGGTGTGGGAGGTGCGTTGTGCGCGGGGGGAGGGCGTGCGACACAGGGTGGAGGAGCAGCTCTTGCTGGTGTCGCCGGGCTCGCACTGGCAGCACGTGCCTTACCCCCACGACGACGACATGACGCGCTCGGCGCCTTACTAGGCGCTGTTGCCCTTGGTGAGACATAATGTAGAATACATAAAAATTAGGAATATGTGAAATCATTTGTTTAGTTATAACATTGCAACTTATTGTGTTCTAAGCTCAATACATTTTTCGAGCATTCCGCATTGTATGTATGGTTAATTTAGACGATTAGCGATATAATCTGTGTATCGTAAATCACATTTTTTTTGTATAATACTACATCTTAGCGACGGGATATATTAATATGTAATCTAGATTATCAACTTTATTTAAATTATTTACTTTTAACTATGACGTATACCATAGTAAAAAGACAGGTTACATATAGTAAACCTTAAAGCTATCAACATAAGAAAACAGTGGATAATTAATACTGTTACTACTACTATAATAATTAGTAATTTTTAGTCGTTTTTAGTTAAGATGAACGATATTGATTTTTATCTAGATGATTTTAAAAAAAAACAACAGTCATTTTCCCAAATACTTTCAGCAAGGTTTTTATTAAATACCTGGTCTAAAGTTTCACGTTTTATACAATTAATCTGTAATTTCTGTAGGCGTTTTAGTCGGATATCCCTTCGGAGGTGCAGCGTACCTGCTGTGGAGCCCGGCAGCGCCCTTCCAAATCATCGCTATTGCTTTGTTGTTGAATCTTGGTAAGAGCCAAAACATTATAAAAATAAGCCTTACCTTAAAGTTCCTAATGATTATATTTAGCATTTTTTCGAGTGTCGGTTTTAAGGCAAGAAATTCAATAAAAGAACGGTTCTATGTTTATATAATCCTAATTTATGCTAATTAAGGTACTCATAAAAGAGGCAGCAATGGAAGTATCAAAACTTCAACTATCTTTTAAGGCACTACAAATGTACTCTAGTGAAATTATTGTCACCACATAGAAATATCTAAATTATAATTTTATCTTAATTCTGTATTTGGAACTTAACAGGAATGCAATACACGTTTTTGAACACGGAAGAATACAATATGGTAAGTATGGTAATTGTATGGTAAGTTGAAATATTTACTTGCACATAATGGCCGTAAAATAAAACATTGTTTTTCCAATTAAACCAAACGAAATTCTACATGGTTGATATTAAAAGACCATGGCAAGCAAATATTTATGAAAGTTTTCAGCAATTCAGCCAAAAATATTAAAATTACAAAGTGTTCGTAATTTTTTTAAACAATAGTAAGTATTTAACGTTTATTTTTAATATAAATAATCGACAAACGAGCAAACAAGTCACACAACACATCTGATAGAAAGTGTGCACCGTCGCCGAACGCCATACCACCTAACCGATGTGGTACTGGCATAGAAAAAAAAAAACAAAGTACTTGCTCATAAAAAGATTATTGTACAGGCGCGTGAAGACGAATGCGAAGTGTCAGGTTGGCACGCGGTGCGGGGAGAGACCCAACGCGGAGCAATGGCAGGATGCGCAGGTGGGGTGCTGCTCACCACCAGCGTGATGGCCGCGCTTGAGCCTTGCTTGCCGCTCTGGATTATCCACAAGTTCCACCCACAGGTAATGCTAGTACATTTCGGTTTTAACGCAACGATCGCTTACTCTCCATCATTTTATTTAAATAGTAAAAAAGTTTACAAATCTATTACGTGAAGTCGTCATATTAAAAGAAAATATATGTAATTAGGGACTAAATTTGAATAGCCATATCCAATAGAATAGTTTTGTATCGTATGACTAATTCGCGCCAAAAATCCACCATCTTGTTTTTTTCTCGTATCTGAGTACACTTAGGTTTTTAAAATGAATACAACAATACAACCTTACCTATCGAAATCCATCCAACACTTTGGAAGATACGAGGTACTTAATAAATAAATTACAAACATATAAGACATGCGTGAAAAACATAACCCTTTCTCGGTAGTCGAGTAAAAATAAGTTCACTCTTCATTAGTATCAGAGACCAAGTCTTCGTTCGAAATTCGACTGTAATTTATTAAGTCAAAGGTTAATTTTACGTTACCATTTTTGATTGTTATATTTTCTTTACAACCTAACTTTATTTACAAATTCTCTTGCGGACATGCCTTATTTAAAAAAAAAAGTGATAAAAAGACTTCTGTTACTTGACTTATTAGGAATAGATAGATTTCCTGGCAATTAGGATTGCAATTACAGTATATTGGTAATCAAATTAAATAATATGTAATAAAAAAATAAAATACCATATTTAATATTATCATTAAAACAAATTTTTATTATCTTTTACAGGTTTTGTCACATTATGTGTCTTTACAGTCTTAGTACATTCGGAGCCATACACCGATTCATTTTACCCAAAAATATTTATGTTTTTTTCAAAGAAATTTTGCAAAATAAAGTATTTTCGTGCAATTTATTAATCTCTTAAAGCATAGAGTATAAATAACCGAAATAATATACAATACTTTATTATAAAATATGGATGGCAACCTGGCTAGTAATCCTGCCTAAACAGCCTCGGGTTCGATTTTGAGCCGAGACAGATATTTGTCTATAAAAAATAAATATTTGTTCCTGGGTCATGGTTTGCAGACTCAGTATT
>DWPA01002870.1:0-15012 GCA_018251375.1 Calpodes ethlius
AAACACTATATATATTTCTGTATTTTTTACAATTTAACGAAAATAAAATAAATTTCAACTATGACAACGTGAGTGATGAAGATGTTCGTTTGAGTAACAAGTTGTCAATGTAATATGTATATATAAAGTTAAATTTTAGGATTATTCGTCAGATGACAAAATAACATAACAAGATACAGATTATTAATGTTATAATAATTATATAACCCAAAAATGTATTCGCACTGCAAATGGTATCTATAAATAAAATTATATTTTCGAATCAAGTATTTCTGAGTTTTTAATAAATTGTTTTGTATTTTGTAGTTCAAGTTATTCGCGTATGTATGTTGTTTATCATCTCTGTCTGATAAAGATAAAATTAATAACTGAACACTTTTCTTAACATAATATTTAGAAATCTGTGGTTAAATCCTGCCCATGTTATCTTTTCAGCAAAACGTAACCCTTCATTAATAAGATAATTGGCCATTTCACCAATTTTATTTCTTCTGCAAACCTGCGTTTTAATCTAATTCTGGTTCGCTTTGATCACAACGGCAAGTGTTGTTTCTCGGAAAATACATTTAAAATCGATTACAGAATTCCACCGGGCATACAGAAAAGCTGGACAATAAAAACGTACAAATGAAAACATGAAAAGCTGTATTTAGAATTTAATAGAAGCTATATATAGAATAAAATTACCTTTACATTATAATAAGCGAGGCTATTTCAAAGTTCTTTGGTATGAGTCTTTGTGTATAACTAGAATTCATCCGTTTTAACTGAAGTCATATTATTCCAAATAGCATAGTAGTATTTTCCTGCAAATTTATTTATTTATAAACACGAGGCCCGCCTGCAGACGAAATTTGACCGTAATTCTATTTGTCAAAGGGTATCTTTGTTTCATATTTTTGTGTTCTTTTTTATTCAATATTTTTATTTGTAACAAATATGATACATAAAATTAAGCTTTTCATATTTTTCTCCGTGGAAATTTTAACGATGTCAAATCTCAGATTTCAATATGCCTGAATTATTCTGAAAAAGATATACAAACGTTTTTCGTTCACGTATTAATATATGTATAGATTTTGTTAGCCTTTCATGAAGGTTGGTGTAAACAAAAGGTGAAATGAATGCTTAATAATAGTCCCTACTAATCGACCTTAGATATAATATAATAAATGAAGTACAATACTACTTCTAATCCGTATATTTTTCTTTGTTAAAATCACAAAGTAATACATCTTGTTTCCCAAAAGTTAGTAATTTTTAGTTGTGACATTTTTTCTTGTGAATGAGCGATATGTAGAAAATAATGAAATATTGAATTACTTATACTTGTATCCATAGCTAAATCAAAGTAATTACTTAAGTGACCATTTTAATTCAATAGCTAAGAATTTGACTGAATTACGATCTGTCAAAATTTAAAATAATATGCAAATAGTTTCTTATCAATAGACGTAATTATTTTTGTTTCTACGTTTGTTTCTATTAATGTGAACAAACTTAACAAATTTGGATGCGATTATCATTGAAATATATAGAACAGAAACTTTCCTCTTTTCCAATTAAATTTGTATTATTTCATTCATTTCACGAATAAAAAAGGTATATAATTAAAAAAATCGTGCCTTAACTATTTTTTCGCATGTGACTACTGAGTAATAAGTTTTCCGAAGCTTCCGAAGCGAGCTGGCTGTTACTAGTTCAATACATCAACAATTCCATCTGGTAGCAGCGTTGCTCTGTACTTCCCTTAACGCTTAATCCTGCAATAATAAGGCTGCCGTTCCGGAGTACAATACGCTCAATAGTAAGAGCGAAGCCGAAGAGACATGCTACTAATTAATTCTGCTTTTGTTAACGACGGAAAAACGTAATGACTCCTTTTAGTGTCACGAACTATACTCATTTTCCTTTTCTTTTTAGATTTAGAACTACTATCTGGAACATGAAATGCATATAGTCCATGTTGTAGTTGTATGTAACTGTATACTTGGTCAGGAAAGGATTATTTGTATGTATTAACTCAACTTTTTTGAAAAATGCCAAAAACATCTGTGGCAAACTTTGAATAGGTCTGTAGGAGGAACTGTAGTTGATTAGTAATTATTCATTATAAATAGTACTTTTAGTATAGTCTAGTCCAGTTAGTAAGTAATAATAATCGTAATTTGTCCCAATTAAAGTTGATCACAGATGTGTTGCTATCTCTGGGCACAGATGATCCTTTCCCGGGTGAACCATGTAAAGATCGTACCACTGCATTTAAACTTTCTCAGAAGTTTTAACTCCTTATAATATGAGTATAGATAATGTAAAGATAGGTTCTTGAAGCCGACCGTAAGACCCCCACCAATATCGATAGAGGCAATATAGTGACGTACACTAAGGCCACTTTAATTACGAGATGAAATCTATGCCCTGACGTAGACCTTTAATAGGTTTAAGCCAGTGAACTCAACTAGAAACAGCCAGGCGCCTTTAACGTTACTTGTAGGGTTTTGTTTGCCTTCGCCCGTTATTAGGTAAGGCAATCAAATTGCAAACAATAGTACATATATCTTGCCATGCGAGGATGTTAATTAAGTTGGTAGCAAATACAGACAGTCAAACAGCAAACAGATTTAATTAATAGGGCACGACCGTGTCTAGGAATTAACATGGTCTTGTCAACTGCAAATGGGAGTGTCGTGATTTTACGAATATGATGTGTACAACGTACGCTGTATTCATTCAAAAACTATTCATAGTGAAGTAGTCCTTTCAGTCCAGTGCGTGTTATTAAATTGAGCCAGTGAAGCTTGAACCGGATTTAGATGGGATAAGATTACAGGATAAGGTACAGTAAATTAAAAAATATTGCTAAGGAGTTTTATTCGCCATTTCTTTTCCTCCGCGATAAATTACCTTTAACATTAAAGTATACGTATATTGAATGATTTTGAATTTAGAATTTTCTTTTTCGGCTGGCCATGAATCAGTGATGGCTTCGCTATTACTGATGCTCATAGGCGGTGTCTACCTCTTGCTATCAGGATAATCTGATCATTGGTCCCGGTAGCCATCCATCATTTATCGGTTTTCACATAAATCATGATTACCATTTGTTTTAATACGAATGATCCTGCAAAGATACAATCAATCACTGGTTATACGGAACCTTAAATAAATGAAGTCTCCCTCGTGGTATGTAGCTCTTGAAGATTTGTTGGGTGTATTTATTTTGGTGTCTATTGATATTTAAATCTTGGGGGATATAAAAAATGTAAATTAGGAGTATACGCTGTTGTATGATAAATGCTATATAACATCTTTTATTCCTTTATAAATGACTTGGAACACATAACTGTACATTTTTTTTATTTAGCTATCAATCTCCATAGCTGGTATTATTCTTACAAAAGAATAAATTGTACAACTTTAAAATAGACATAGATACATTAATAACAAAATTAATGAATGTTTTACGATCAAAGTTCAATCGTTATTTATTTTCTTAAAATAAAGAGTATTTTATTTTATACAATAAATGTATTAGTAAAGCATAATATCCATAAAATTTACCTTTTTGTTCATGTGTTCTGTGTAAACCTTAACTGCACCCAGAGTTTTACTTATCAATACGCAAATTGTTCTCGAAAAAAAGATTTAATTAAAACTTAAAAATAAAAAAAATTATACCTTCGTTTAAAAACGTAATATACCCAACAAATATAATATATACAACTTCATTGAAATAAACTGTTAATATATTTAAATTAGACTGCTGCAGGTTATATTTTTTTTATTCCTAATTGTGCCCGTGAAAAGCCGGGTTGCTCGCTAGTTCAACTATAATTTCATAGAGCCACATCCTGTTCACATGGTTTATACCTACGACGGTATAAATTTTTCTAGAAAATCCCAATGAATTTTCTGTTAAAAATCTTTTCCATGGTCTCTCAAATCTGGCCATGAATCAACGGTACGTACCGCACGCCCGCAAGTCCCGTGATTTGTTGGCTCGTTGCCGGCTACGTGAAGTCGATACCTGTCGACTGCCCAGGATACAGACATTGTTACTCTAGAATATATTACTCGTATGTGAGTACTACGAACACTAACTAACCTTCGTTTCGTCTCAGAAAAAATCATATACACACACTTACATAAAAATTATAACATATTCATATTTATATTAAATTCAGTTCAATGCACGATATGAAATAGCAGCCCCATAACATAGGCTTTGTTTAAAAGGGCCCAACTGCATTACGTAAAAATATAGGAATATTTTGAATCAAAAAAATATTTCAGTTATGTCATATCGTGTTCTTAAACGTGGCTTGTGATAGGAATTAACTGGTAGTAGTCGT
Source organism: Calpodes ethlius (assembly GCA_018251375.1). Lineage (NCBI taxonomy): Eukaryota > Metazoa > Arthropoda > Insecta > Lepidoptera > Hesperiidae > Calpodes > Calpodes ethlius. Next base: position 4,353 of record DWPA01002870.1, read on the forward strand.
CTCTATTGTAAACATTAATTCTAAACGCTTTGTCTGGGCGATGTAAACATTTGAAGGCTGGGCCGGTACTGGCTTACGAATTAATTATTACAATTAATTATAATTACTCAATAACTTCTGTAATAAATATAATATTTGTTTAAGGGTTATTTGCAGACTTGAGTAGGCATTCCAACATGAGACAAGGACGGGACTGTTACGGTCGTCCGCCTCTTACGTTGGAGGCTGCTCCAATCTTTTTTTATAGTCGTATTGATAAATTATTGTACACTTCACATTAACATAACTTTATTTTATCGAATTATTAAACTTGCGGGAGTACTCAGTGGCTAGTTCTTAGTGGTGCCAATGGAAAGTAATGTATTCGTATTCCGCGGGAAGGCTTCTTAATTTATTTTATTGACTTATTTCAAATGATCTAGGTGTGAACGAATCCACTATTTACAGATGCGCTTACCTGAAAGAGAGGAAGGATTCAAGATTTGAATTCAGAAGGAATGGTTACCCGTGCATTAATAAACAATAGAAAAATAATGTGGAGAGCGTTTACGAAGAATGTCAATTTCGCCGGGAACAATTATTCAGTTGCATTTGAAATGCATTTACATTCAAGGAGTATGCTACTTAGGACACAAACACACTTTATCTCTTGGTACAAACAATAATATATTTTTTCAGTGTATTTTGTTATGTGTTCATTGTCAGATTAAGTCTTGTCACAGTAGGTAGTTATTTAACCACTCTCAAACATTGTTAATTTCTGTCCTATTGCCTTTTATTCATTGCATCGGAATTAATAATAATAATTTATTATAAAAACTATGACACTGATTTACGTAAAATTAATTACATTTTGTCAGTGTACCGTCTTCTAGTGAGACATCTGACAAATAGAGGAGCAAGGAGTAGACGCGGTAAGAAGTTACAAATACTGAGAAATAATTTAGTCTCTCGGGGCGAGTCCACTGAGCACTGGAAAAGGGTACTGGTAATATTATGCCGAGGGGACAGTAAGTATCTCATAAAACTCGATTTCCCTCTCAGGGGACATGCAATTTTTGAGAACTACGTTAAAACGTGACGTTACCCCAATTAGGGAGTTTTTATTTATTTAATTTCGCCTAGAATTATTAACAACCCTACTCTAGCATTAAAATTTAACTGGCTGATTTTTGTTTATGAGCGTTTGCTGAATGCGTACTGGATCAAACCCGTTTTTGGGTTCCGTTTACGAAAAAATATATATCATAAGAATTAGTTGACAACTTTGTATATTGGTGCAATAATTCTGAAAAAAAATCTGACTGCATCTCACACATACTTATTGTGCTGTACCTTATATAATTAATTGATACATTTAAAAAAATAAGTAAGTTATTTCAAAAAATTTCCTAAACCTAAAAAATATTTGATTGACCGGGAGACAAAGTCTCAGTAATCAGTGTATACATGAAGGTTATTCTTTTGTACCCTTATTCCTGAGATGTGGTTTAAAAAAGGTTCACTAGTACAATAAGTGTAGAAGACTAAATTTTATATACAATATATTTTACAAATACTTTAATTATAGAAAATAGAACATTCCAAAAACAAAAACATGTCAATGTAAATTTACCTTCTCACATATTGAATTACGGTCGAATTTAGATTGCAGAGCGTGTTTTAGTGAGGATAATTACGTAACTATTTCGCTGCGGTACGCTAAAAATGTCACCCTAATACGCATTTCAGCCCTACACCACAATTCGGGCGCCGATGCGCAGCGTCTGAAGGGCAAACGCATTTATTTGCCATGTTTTTGCGACAACTTGATAGTTACGATGTTTTGGGAATATCAGCATATTTTCGACTTAAAATTCTAGGTAGACACTATAATTTAATACTTAACCTAAACGACTTAGGTTTTATTGGTTTTGTAGATTAGCCTAGGCGAGTTAGGGTATATTGGTTCTGTGGTTTACCCTAAATAAATTAGGGTTATCAATTTATAGATTTCAGTGTGAGAAATCAAAATCGATGGATATTAATGATCGCAAGGATCGCTAAATCATCATTCATAAGAACTGTATTCCGTTTTAATTCAAAAACTACATTTATTCTTAGAATATTAACATTGATATTAATATATATATTAATATTTATATGATTTCATTCATTTACATATTTAAAACGTCTGTAAATAAAATATCTAATATACTAATAAATATGGGAAATCGTTACTTATATTTTAAAAGGAGGAGACATTTTGTTATAGATGGTTCATCAAATACCTATATTAGAACTTTAATATTTGGATATTAAGATAATTTTATGGTCTGAGTAAAGAGTAAGCAAGGGTTATGCCAAATTAGGTGTAGGTTTAATGGCTAGCACGGATTAAAAGTCACTGGTGATTTGCAAGTGAAAAAAATTAATCACTTAAGGGTGTGTAAAATAAGGATTGAAACTAAAATAAAAAAACGATAAAATCTACAAAAGTTTTCACGGGATAAAAAAGTATTGGTACATACTTAATGTCACACTCTCGAGTTTTTTTATCGTGGTTGTTATTGACAAAAACCAAAGACAAGAACTAACAACTACATTTCCAGATCGAGTACAGAAAATTAAACTCATTCTTCTAATATCGGCCTTGCTGGGAATCGAAAGCAGGAGTCTGAAGGGCGGTCTAGTATAGTCTACGCGGGTCATCAATCGATGCGAGATTTTGTAATTTTTAATCCCTACCTAAAACAATAAAAAAATATTTTTTAACGAAGCAAAGATCGAGAGTATTAGTATCAACAACATCCGAATTTTACCTCTCCAATCCCCCAAGCTTTCAGTTTTTGGCAATAAATTCGCCTTGACAAAAAACACCCCCGTTCAGGAAATATTGGAATGGGCGGAAATCGTGCGTCTGCGTTGTCCACTGCCCATTTTCGGGTCCGTTTGTCACGTGATTGTTATTGTTTTGCGAGTTTTATCTTCGGAGTTATTCGCTATGTTTTAGGTAGTAGCTGTAGTGATGATGGTGTTAGGCTGGTTTTACACCAGAAATATGTGAAATAATTGAGTTGCAGAACTGTGTAAACCCATCAAAAGGATTGTTTTATATTCGATTGTGGATTTGATATCGCTCATCTGTTGAAAAAACCTAATACTGTTACTTGGTATTTACTGTCTTAAAGAGTACGGTGAAGTAAGGAACCGTACCGGGAAAGCCAAAAGGGGATAGAAAAAGAAAGAGAAAAGAGAACAGAATTAATCTACGATGATTTGAGATTTAATATCGTATTTATAATTGGCGCTGGTAATAGTTACTCAAATCTCGAATTAGTCCATATATAAGAATAAGAAAATCTTGCGTATAAATGTCAAAGCTAAGGGTGTTTTCAAAGTTTATTTTTATGGGATAAAGATAACCAATGACTTCTCAATGCCACTGCCCCCCATGGACACATGTAATAAACTACGAATAGGAGGGTAGTTGGGATTGTAGTTGTAATAAGTTATATTAGTAATAGGTATCAATAAGAACACCAATTTGTTATTATTCTTTAATAACAGGACTTTGGACTTTAGGACTGTTTCTTTAGATTAGTTCTGTTACTAAGAATTCATAATCATCCAGTCGAAATTTATAGTAATTTATCCCACTCGAAGTTGGTCAGAGATGCGTTGCAGCCCCTGAAGATGTCCCCGCCTCTTGTATATGTGTAGCTGGCAGCCTAGGGTACTTTTCAAATTAGAATACAATTGATATAAAGCAATTATTACACAACAGAAATAGGTCAGGCGCTGGTACGTCCCCGGGCAAACCGTACATGGCTATTTACAAATGTAACGAGAAATACAATGTTATGAAAGAAAAATTAAACTAAACTTGTATAATATTTTCCTCGCGAACAGTTCCCAACTCTGTTGTTACAGTTTGTACCAAGTTCGCGTAACGTCTATGTGTAAAATGAGTTATCTCTGTACGCAGGCAAACGCTGAAATATGTACGCTAAGTTCATATTTAACAATGTGTTCACTGAATCAGTTTTAAACTTTGGTAAACAAAACTTTGGAACAAGCTACGGCGGTTTTTGCGTGAGTTATAGATAAAATATATTTCTATGTTATAATCCCAATTAGGTACCTAACTTTTGTACGGATTAAACATTAAATAAAGTTCAATGTTTAGCGAAGTTCGTGTTCGATGGGTGATTACTTAATTGCAAAACTCTATGAACAATTATCCGTGCTTTGTCGAGCACATAAATTTTCCCTACTAGATATTAGACAGGGATTGAGATATTTTAACGGCATAGGCATTTCCCGCAAGTCTCTAATTTGCTTTCTGTCTTTAATCTTCTAAGACCTTCTTTCGGTGACGCCTTTAAAGTTACTGTTATCCATGACCGATATTAGCCAGTCTGATTAAAACAGAACGTATTGATTCCGCTGTTGAAAGTTATGTACGTAATAAAAACTTAAATAAATCACCACGTGGTGATTCGTTTTCTTGTTTGACAATCTTGTAGGGAAAAGTTTTGAACGATTTCACACTGGAATAGAGCGTGATAAAAAAGCTCACTCTTTCTTCTATTGGTCTATTGGTGCTTATGGATTGTTGCAATGACGTCATCCTAGTTACAGCAGAGAATAGTGTACAATCTATCAGGTAGAAGCAAAACGCTTTTCAGAAGTATTGATACTGAAGATTAAAAGATTAGCAATTCCTCTACAATCTTTAAAGGACTTCGCATACTTGTAAAACTCTATTCACGTAACGTTTCATATCGTTTCGTGTCATAACGTTTCATATCTAAAACGAACTAGTAATGACTTTCTAAAAAGGCCCTTCCGTGTAGCAAACAGTTTTACATCAAAATTATAAAGTACGGATCCACCCCGAGGGAACTATACATAAGTTCTGCTACCTATCAAATACACACCTCTTATTACATTGTTCAAACTCACAATGCGTTATGATACGAGATCGAACCAGGAAATATTCGGATTGCAATAAAAACATTCGTCTATATGCAGCGAGGGTGCAGCGATGCGAAAAATATTGGAATCCGTCCAATAAGTCGGAGTAATGAAAACAAGTTTACAGTGGAAGCACCTAAGACTGTTTCCGGATGAAATCTCCGCACGTCGCTAGACAATGGATGTTTGTTGGCAACCGGCGTGGGGCGATCCGGACAACTCATTTTACGGTCCACGTCATCAAGCTGATCGGGTTTATCGGAATCAATGGACTTGAAACTTAACTCGACACATATCCGGAACACTACTTTATGGACACTACTTTGTTGCTCGTGCGTATTGCTTTCCAAGTAGACATACTTAGAGTCATAGTATCAGATTGTCAATACGTCAACATGTAAATTATTTTTTATTTGTATTCGATTTTTAAAATTCTGTCTAAATGTTTTTTGCCCGTGCACAAAAAACCCCAAAGACCCAAAATGAAGCAAGGTCAATTATCCATTAAAGTATAAATGATATGCAACAAAGTTGATTTGTACAGAATAAAATATGCAAAAAAAATATTGTCAATACGATACGCATACGAATCGAATCGAATCAAATCGAAATTTATGAGAAAATTAATTGTATCGTCAGCCGCAGTTTCTGCTGTTATGCTATACCATTTTTACACTCTTGCCTTGAATTAAATCTTATAGTCAAATGGAATGGTGCGAGCAATTTATTCCAAACCTTCGCAGTACGCATAATTAATGACGGAGCAAAACGCATCGGCCATACAGGAGAGATGTTAACGACGGAGAAATATATACCTGCCTTGCCACAGAACATTCGATGATAGAAAGGGGATAGGGGAATCAACTCATGTAATTCCTGAGCATACTCATCAAAATCTATCCTGAGGAATAAACGATAACATAACAACTTTGCGCTTGTGCTCAAGACTTTGGAGATTGGATTCAACTAGGGTAAGATCCACCTTGGGTAAGGTAACTAATAAGCCTCGTAGCACGCATTTGCTAGAATATCAAGTTTGTTGGCAGCTACTTTAGCTTTGAATTCAATGAACCGCTCAAAGTTAAGGTTTGAGGATTAAGGTTCAAGAGTTAAGGTTTGAGGAGGATATCCCAACTCAAAACAACTGGAGGCAATCGATATTCCAAGAATAAATCCTGAAAAATAGGTGTCAAAATGGACGGACTCCTTGATGGTGAATAGACACGCTTGTGTTATGGATTTCGCAAGGTTGACGTCGACATGTTCTTAGACTGCCTCAAGTTTGAGATTCGTACGTAGCATAGACATACTTCCAAACTGTACTTGGTCTTTACTGGCCGGTGCGTTTGTCAGTCTCTCTGCAACTGTGATGTTGTCTGCGTAACCTAGTGACCAGGAGTCAGAAGATCGTCATCATATATGACAGTTTCACCTATGATTCCTATCCAGTCTTATGTTAGGGCAATCAAACCAAGAATATAGTGGCACTTTCTAGACGAAATCCTAGCACGTCTCAAGACAAGGGATATTTGTTGGCAACTGGCGCGAGCGATCCGTACAACTCATTTTACGCTCCACGTCGTCAATCCGATTTTTCATTGGGAATCAATGGACTCGAAAGTTAACTCGATGTATCCGCTGTAAGACTTTTTACTCGGTTATCGCTTCTTATTTAAAGTGAAGGATTCAACAATTCGTATTTTAAAGTTCGGTGAATTTTCTTTTTAGATATATAAAAATGAAAAGATACCGTGACATGTGAAGCAAAAGATAGAAAATGAGACTGCTACGTGCTCTTATTAGTAGTATATACATCGAGTATTTTTAGATTAAAATCATTTGAAGTGAAGTTGGTAGAAGATGCTTCTTAAACGATGACATTGGATTTCATTGCCGATTGGAGCAGAGAATTTGAAATCGTAAAACGTATTTTTATCGTATTTACTTTTGGGTCTTTATTTTTTCTAATTAAGTTGGACCATACCATTTCTGACTGATTGAATCTCATTGTTTTGGTATTAATTCGTGAGATTCGTTAATATTTTGCATGGGCCCTAACGTCGTGTTAACAAATATTACTATGAGGTCTCATAGTGAAATATAAAAAATTATAGGTTGTTCGTATTCCCGTCTATGTCTTTCGTATTGTGTATGAAACTAGAGTGAAGTATTGGAAATACAATTAACCGAACCTCTTCATCTGTTTCACAGTGAGACCTTATGGAATTATTTATGAATATGGAGTTAAATCCTAATTCTAGAAGTACCCATATCTAAGTAATGAAAGAACACAATGCAAATAATGTTATAACTCAGAGTACTCGTCGTGTTATTTTGATATAAACCTATTTATGAAAAAATAATTCTCACCAAAATTACACTCTTCTTAAATAATGGTGAAATACTACGAAAACGTGTGCATATCTATCTATCTATCAGCCTTTAAAAGTCCACTGCTGGACATAGGATATACGTGTGCATACATAATTATATTTACTATTTATCTCATTTACTTTATTTAGTTTTCTGTTCCGTGATTCTTCCGTTAAGTTATGCGTTATTAGTTGTGCTAAATTATTAAATAGTAAATAAATTTATTAAACCAATAAGAAAACTAGGTAACTTGTACTATAATAAAATCTATAAAATAACCAAATTAATTAATCTAAATAGATCAAGATAATTATATTATTGAACGTATTTGCACATATTTTCGCAACAGTAATTTGTAGTGTAGTAATATTTTTGCATAAATAGGAAATGTCCTCATAGAATGAACCTGTTACTTCATCAGTTAAGTAACTACACTTTTTGACCATGTGATTATAGTAGATTTAGATTACCTATGTGTCGCGATGTTAAAAGGTTATTAATGCAAGAATGATGTGTAAATTTTAAAGCTATCATTAAAGAAGTAACATCGATTAAGCGGTGCATTGTAATTTTTACTACTTCATCTAGTTGCCGGGGCGAAGGCTCCTCTGTTACCGCAGGCTGACGATAATGTAATGAAACAAAATGGGAAGAAAGGAAAAAATACTCCCAATGTCTTGAGGCAGCGGACCGTGACTAACTTTTTAAGCAAATGTATTTTTAAATTGTCGCCGTCTCGTCTTTGCATGAGTTCGCTCAATTAGGGATGCCTTTAAAAGTAATTAGGACCTTGCGATAGAGGTTACGTTTCCTCAGAATAGATAGAGTTTTAAAGAGTACATTTATATCGGGAACACTTGTCGTAAAAGTGACGTAAAACAATAAAAATAACCTCACTGTAATGTATATGCGTCGATAGTAATGAGTAAAGAGTATGGCAGATATAACACATCGTACAAAATATCGTTTTCAATGACACTATAATCATAATGTAAATGTAAAAGATGGTTTTCGTCTAGTATTCATCCTTCTTCTTCTCTTCTCTTCTTATATATAAAAATGAATGTTTGTCAGTATGTCCTTTATAGAATCGTAAACTATGCATTTAATCATGCGATGATCTGTAGCAAAGTTGTTGTGTAAGGTTTCTAAGTTGGTACGACCAATTTTCGACAGGTGGCGCCACTGTCATTCCAATTAATTTCATATATTTCTGTGGCAGCTCGTGTTGACGTAGCAATGCGCGCAGGGTTCAGCTAGTTCTCTTTATAAAATCCAAATATCTCCGTAACTTCATGCTATTACAGATTTGGCCCTGTGGATTAGGATATAAGCCTAGAAGCAAGTCATTTACACCTCAGCCACTCTACAGGCAAGACGCATCGCCTGACGGGACATCTCCGTTTGCTAAAAAATCACAACAAGTATTCAGTTATCACCAGAATTGCAAGTGTAAATAGTATTTTATAGTTTCTGGTATTCTAGGGTATTGGCTGTTTTATTATTTACAGAGCAAACGGTTGGAAGCACTTTTAGAAGTACCAGATTTATACAAACAAATGGTTTTTATTGTGTACTAGATCAATGCACGCTGAAATGTTTCAAAAGGTCCTTCGCGAGCCTTCGAGTATACCACTAGGTCGCTCCACATTTTAGACCTATAATAATATATTTTAATACTAAACTAACAGAGTACCAATAGATAAAATTCGCAAATTTTCATGTTAATTTTCAAAATCAAACAGGCAACCAAAACATTTTATGCAGAGGTAAATGCTAATTGAATAATAGAAATGTCCAGTTTAGGCTTACGGCTTACGTTGAGATTTACGGTTTACAGCGAGATAGATAAACGGACGAAATCTGGGTAAACTGACAGACGGATAGACAGCGTCATTGCGAAACGTGAACTTGCAAATCATGTTAAACTACTTCGATCTAAATCTGACTGACGTTGACTTGAAATTGACGCGTAGGTAGGTGTTTGTTCTCGGTGCGAAAATGCAAAATTTATACGCTATTTATAAATTCTTAATTTAGTTACTTATGGCGTACCTTTCCTATGTAAATAGCTGACTTTTGCTAAGACTAGATCAGATTATATTTGAAGGACATTATCACTCAAGGTCGTTAGTAATACCATAGACGTTATTGATGTCGGCCAAGACAGTAAAGAAGAACTGACTCTCAGGCCTCCAGCCACACCATCGTAACTCGTTCGGTAACTAATTCAGGCAATAGAGTAGTAGTTGACCAGCCGAACTTCAATGGATAATAATATCAGTAATAATATTGACATTATAATAATATTATTCATGTAATCTTTACGCGAAGATTTATCACCAAGCAGGGAAGCCAGATTATTTCATCTCTTATATCATACCGGCATAGAGAAGGATTAAAAATTCTAAGCCGCCTTAATATGTTTAAAAATGCTTTGTTTTTTATTTTCAAAATTATTTCTGATATTAAACTAATTTCTTTACTTAACCACAAATTTTACTTCATCTTTGTAATTGCATATTAGTTATTCATTTTGTAGTGGAACCACGTAATTTTTTTTATGTATTGTTGAAAGTGCTTCTTTTAACTGATTTTTGTCTAGCTGAGATATTGTGCACGTTGTGGTACACTATAATTGTGGTTACAATAAATTTTAAGGTTCATTGCAAATTCGTATTTATAGCTATATACTAGTGTGATGTATCTTGGGTGTTCTATATATAAATAAATGTGTAATATGTGATACAATATGATTATTATCTTTAAATTGTTTTGTATAAATCATCACAACCAGAAAACTTTTATTCGTGTTATTATTATGGGTACAATACAAATTGATAGGATAATGATCTTAGAGTCAAGAGTGTTTAAGCGCTTTGAGTAATCTACTTGCTTAATAGTGCTTGTGTTGATAGTGCTTGTAAAGCAAGCGTGTGACTAACGTCTCTCGCCAATCAACTAGGAGCTTCTAAAGTACTCTAACATACTTCAGAGTAATAACTTTGTCCAAAACAAAAAGTAATGAGATTATATTTTATATAAAAATATAATAACCAATGCACTTTCAGCGTTTTATGGTTATGAAAATTTCAAAGGTTTAGGAATCGAGGCAAGATTTTGTATGAACTTTCTTTATTTCTCTTTTTGGTTATAATTTATCATGGACACAAAAGTATATAGAGAAGTATCAGAAAATACAATAAGGCAGTGATAGCCTAGTGGTTCGAACGTTGGTTCCTCGAACGTGGGGGCGTGAGTTCAAATCCTGCACGCACCTCTAATTTTCAAAAAGTTATGTGCGTATTACTAGTTAATTATCACTTGC
>DWPA01002871.1:0-15007 GCA_018251375.1 Calpodes ethlius
ACTGTGGCCTATTCTCGTCCCCTCGTGGGCGGTGTTTCGAGCTATTACTAGTTAATTATCACTTGCTTCGGTGAAGGAAAACATCGTGAGGAAACCTCATACCCGAGAGTTCACCATAATCGTCTCGAAAGTGTGTGAAGTCTGCCAATCCGCACTTGGACAGCGTGGTGGACTATAGCGTATACCCGTCACCTTGTGAGAGGAAACTCGAGTCCAGCAGTAGGACAATTATGGGTGGGAATAAATTAATGAACTTCCCCAACACGTAAATTGAAGATGAATATATTTTCTCGTCAACCCCATCAAACCCAAAATGTCTTTTAAAAATATTATTGATCTGCGAAGACCGTTTTCTGCTTCAAAAACACGTTTGCTAGATTTAAGGTTATAGTGCTAAATTTGATTTTGGTCAGCAGTCCCCGCATGCCAACCAAACGGTATCGTTAAACATGTCAAAAAATTCATGTAAGGAGTATACATAAATGGTGAACTTAAAATAAATTTATTGTTGCATAAAAACCGCATAAGTCTCACCAGCATAATAAAATTAATATAAAGATAGATAATTATACATTTTAAAATATTTATCATTACATAGTTTATTTGAATCAGCTTGATTATAATGTAATTACGGAGTATTATGATACATATTTAAAACGATACATAATTATTATCACATGTATTAAAATGAACGTAGCTAAATTGCCAGGATATTCAAGTTTTAAAACAAGAACGTTTCTGAATGTTAACACGCGCTAACTGAATCAAAAACAAATTAAACCTCTATCTAAAGCTTGCTTGTACCGTCTTAAATCATGTCTTTCCAGGAATTGTCGTCTTTCCTCTTTATTGTATATAGTTTCGATAGCTCTCGAATAAACTTATCATCTTCGGACAATCGGACATCTACGACAGTTTGTCACTTCCTATTGTAACTGGTTTAACAAACTGTCCAATTAGCTTCATTTCCCTACTGTTTACATGGATATTTTCTCCTGTGATCATGAATTTTGCACTGCAATAGGAAAAAATATATTTTTTATGATTACCAATGCGTTGATTCTACAACTTCACAAAACTTGCTTTGAAATAAATAGGTAAACATAAATCTAATAATAATTAATCTTGGTTAAATGCGTTAACTTTGATGTCAAATTGCTTGTCTACATTAATGCGGTTCTATACAAACTTCAACCCCCTCTATTTAAATGCTGATTACCGCGTTAATTAGCACTCTAAACTACTGACCATATCAGTATGTCATAATTGTTAGCGCGTTAATTAACGTGTTAAAATTAACCTTTACTCAGAATTCCTTTACACACCACGAAACCTTCAACTCTAGGTAAAGATACGTACAGGATTCTTGGCGCCCGGTTCGCAGGAGCACGCGCACGGGCCGCTCGCGGTCTGCTTGTCGCACCGGGGCCCGGCCAGGAGCAGTTGGTAGAGCGCCAGTAGCAGCCCCGCGCCCAGCACCACGCCCGCAACCACCGGCACCCAGCCGTCGCGACTGCTCATCCCACACCGCACCGCACTCTGAGCGCCACGTTAATAACACAAATATTATATTAAACATAATACCCGTCTGTTTGATGTCACGAACAACCAAGACTTCTGATCTGTGATACAAGTTTCTGCATCAGCTTTTGCAACTGCTGACATCAAACTCTGACCTCCTGACGATACAGTAAATTAAATCTTTTTAAATATGATTTTACCGTATGATCTATGTGCAGGTTAATAGGTGACATGTAATTTGTAACGTAAGAAAGTAGTAGGTACCTATATGATGTAATGTGTAATACATAAAAGACAGCGTGAAAAGTTGAATGTTTTGGTGCCACCAGAGAAAGCTGACTGGCATTCAGTGCGTGAAAGATTCAAGTAGCAGTCAGTACCCAACAGCGCAACTCGTTCATAGGAAATTTTGAAGTTCTACAATTGTAAGATGCTAATTACTAGCACTCTCTAAGATGAGACTTAAAACCGGTTACTCTAGATAAACTTTAGCTTTGGAGCGTGAGTTGCATCGTCTAGTTTTGAATGGCCCTTCGAAGGGACGAAATTATGGTAACAAGTTCTACGTATGCGTTCAGATGTTGCTGAAATTTGATCCTACCATTGATTTCCATCTTATTAACATCAAACGTAAATTTTTCACTCATTCCCTACCTCGCTTGCTCCCACCTTCATCAACACTTTACTTCTACAGGGCGGCAGTGGTCATTCGGCTCTTAGACGGTCAGTTTCACAGATCGAGTTACCAGTGTAAGATGAGTCATCCATCAATATCTACACTAAATTTGCACAAACATGTTTACACCAACACATTTCCGCCGTCCTTGACGTAGCAATGCAACATAATGTGAACTACCTAGATATAACGATGTGTGCAAATAGAACATCTATTGATAAAATGTGCACATTATGACACATAAACGGTTTAGATCTCTGACCAAATAAAGCAGTTGCACTCCTAATAATTTCTGCTCCCTAGACAAAACCTTTATCAACTCACGCCCACGCTCATAAAATCCGTGCGTCACGTTAAATAAAGTCGGCCCAGACAAAACTCCTCTATTCATGTTCCCGTTCGGAAAATGCATATAAATGAATTTGGTGCGGAAAGCAACGAGCGTGACGCTAACCTCGCGTAACCTTCTATCTACCGTATACAGAAAAACGAACGTGTGAAATTTAAAACCTCTTGACCCAATCTTTAAACGACACAGATGTTATCGGCATACATTAATGACACAGATGCTATCGTCATACATTAATGATACACATGTTTCTTCAGGGGGTTTGACAGCTTTAGTTGTCATCAACGCTATACGCAAGTATGCCATGCACTACGAAAGGATCTAAACGAACGTCTATCCGATTTTCTTCCAAATATTAATTTGTGCATATATTTAATATAGCTAAATAGACTAAGATCCCGAAGTAACTATTTATTTTACACAAAGCACATCCACACACAGTACAGGATTGTTTTATTTGGATAGCCAGCCAACATGCTGGAGACATCCGTGGAGATCAGCAATTTCAAAGGAATATCCTTAGTATCTCCAGTAAAAAAATATATAGCGGGAAAAAGAACGGATCCTCAACCGGATCACGACGAGTTGTTTGCCGGCCGACTCATGCAACGAGACATATCTAGCCAGGCCATACACGCGGAAAGATATCGGCAATCATACCAGTGACTAAATAATAATATTCACTATGTAATTTTCGCGCAAATCCCAACCACTAACTAGGACCCGCTTCTCTCGCCTCATGACACCCTTGTCTATCGCCACAAAAATAATTTATATCTTGATTTAAGTTTCTTATTAAACCCTATTAAATAACTATCTTCAAGATTTCATACCAGATCAACATGCCGATGCAAAAAAGCTGTCTAATAACGTAAAAAATACAGCGCGCGCGTAAAAATATTAAAATTCACAATGACATATTTTTGATATTATGATCAACAGACACTGATTGAAAATTATCAAACGTCATATAACTGAGACAAATTAAAGATAATTAAATCATGAATAGATTACACACTATAAAAAAGATATTACTACTTATTTTGAGTATATACTTGTATAGTAAAGAATACTCTACTGTATTATATAAAAACCCAAGGAAACTAGTTAATAATATTCAATATTATTGGGTACAAAACTTATAAATAAATACGATTAAAATGCAAAAAAATATTTATTGAGTAAATAGTTACGTTTTTACATCGATTAAATGAATTAAGAAAATAAAATAAAAAAATTAAAACTTGGTATAACATTACCAATATTATTATATCATTTATTATGCACACGACTATTATAAAATGAGGGAGATCGCCCATGCTTTTTTTTTAGTATTACACTAACACGATCCGTAGCCACGTGACTGCGCCGCAACTTTTGGCAGCAAATAGCATTTGCAACGCGATATTCCTGAGATATCCCCACAAATTTAATATGTTAATTTTTTTTCTTAATTAATCTACGTTATATTGTTACACACAACTTAGCGCTCTATTATGTACTTAATTTAGACATCAAGTGTTATTTTTAAATTAATGACGACCTTTATAAAAATTTAACATTATACAACAAAATTGTGATGATAATTCTCCAAAAAGTATCTGGGCTGTACTTATTTCTTTAAAAAAATCTTTTAATCGAACAGACGTCATCAACAATGATACCTGTTCAACAACCCTTTGTACTCAGTATACTCTGAGGCAGTCAGAAGATACTCTGCAGCCATCATGTAGTTGTCACGTTCCAGCTCCGTGACTAACGTCCCCAATCGCCTGGCATAACCTTCCAAAACATTCGCTGAAACGTTCTCCAACAAATTGTGAGACTTCTTCCAGAAGAAACTTATTTTCTTTTCCTGGAGTGCCTTGTAAAACTCTCTCAACATCACCATAAAAATAGTAGCCACGTCCCGATTCCAGAAGGATTTGTCGAAAGACTCGCAACTCCACAAGAATAGTGTTTCGATGTGATAGTTTTCAATTTGAATCATCTTCTGTGCGTCGCGCAATTTCTTTAACTGCAATAGAGATGGGCAAACTTATTTAAGATTAAGTGTACAGGGTGGATTTAGGATATGACGATGCCTTCTTAAAATACTTTTTAATACTATTTTGCTTTGCTGCAGAAATTTCTGAAAAAAGCGTTAAATGATTTTTGAGTAGTTAATGAGGCATATTCACTTTCTACATTACATTAATAAAGGAGCACATACTTTAATGACATATTTAAAGACTGATAGATATTCGTCTAAAGCACAAATTTCTAAAATCATCCACAGTGATCCCCGATGTTTCATGTCAATCTAAAATTGGATGTCCATGAGATGTCAGAGTCCACAAGAAACTGATTTTATCAGGCTATGACCTTAGTTTTATTGGGAGTATTATTTTTATCGAACATATAACACTCGCTATGCTTCGCTTTGTTTAAGTACAGAGCACACTGTATATACAGGGGGTCCACGGAAAAACAAAGGGCAGTAAGGTGTCCACCAATCAAATAGTTTGGGAACCTTTGATCTAAACAGTACTTACCAAGCGCATGCCCTGGCGCAAATGAAACATATTGTGAATGAACTTCTTCTCTTGCTCTCGCATGGCCACGTGCCAAGAGCGGTCCTCGTCCAACCTGTTAGCTCCAAACTTGTCCGGCTTCGGAACCACAATCCAGTAGTCTACATTGCAGCCGGACGGAATCTCCCGATACGCCTTGCAACTGCCAAGCCAACGCTCCTCGGGAAACCTCAGCACTGGTACCAAATCCACATCAAATCGAAACCCTGAAGCGCTAGTAATCCACAAAGTGTAAGACCCGTTGTTTACAGATGCACTTAGTTTGTACACGTCACCATTAATTTCCACGCTCCTCTGAAGCTTGTTCAATGCTCGGTCCACGACGCTTTGGAACCACGAATAAAATTTGGAACGCAGGATGTAACTCCTGTCGTCGAGCCACAAGTAAGCCGTTCTGTTAATGAGACAATCTACGCCGTCTCTCAATAAAATATTTTGGTACTGGACACCGGCGCGGAGCTGCACGAAGCTGGAGTGTTTTGGCTCGATTACAATATCACTCTCCTCATCATTTAGGTAATGCTTATGCATATTGACCGGGACACGTATCACGATGTACATCTTGAATTCTTCTGCTCTGAATACCAGCTAAAACAAGTTAAAAGAATAGATATTAATTAACACCCATGAAACTCTTAAATAGTTTGCATAAGTTAAGTGACATTGAATTAAAATAATCCTATATCTGTATATATATTCCCAACTTTTATGATGTCAACCGCATTATTAGCTATATTGACAGGATGAGCCCAAGACGCAATCTTATCGTACTCCAAAGGGCTTGTTAAAACGATTTCTGATGTCCTTAACGTGCCAGTTTCTGTGAGGAATTTTCAAGTCTAAAACTACGGTTACTATACAATATAGAGAAAAAAATGTTGGACTGAGAATTGACCCTAGAGACGCCGCTATGAAATATGTTGATTTTACTGAAGCCATCTAATTAGACACTAACTTGACTGGAATACCGCTCGTAGTAGGAATCGACTGCCTTCATAGATCCATGTAACTTGTTAAAGACTTTCGTGAACACGTTGTAACGACGTGTGAACTCTTCCTTCTTGATAGCGATGTATCTCACGTAGATATCATTGAGTAAGGAGTTGAGGTTGTTCACCGAAGGCTTATTGGGCACCGCCAATAGGGATATTGCACTATAATCCAAAAAAAAATGTAATTAATATTTTCACATATCAGCACCAGAATTTGCATTAATTATATCCCTAGGATATATATAACCCAGCCAAGTTCGTATCTGGCCACACGTACCTGGCAAAGTTCTGCATATCGAGTATACGAAATAAATTCATTCCCATTGTATGTGTAAGGATAATTATGTGTACATAACTTAACTCTATGGTAACCTAATATATATGTATACATATACTAGATATAACCCGCGGCTTCGCACACATGAGAGAAAGGAACAGCAATAAAAAGGTTGTCAATTCTCCATCACTGGTTGCTTGGCAACGTTTTGTATTGCGTAATAGATGTCCCCACAGAAAAAAAGATGTTTATTCGTACCCAAAAAGTAGCCTATAGTAATCTTTGTTCTCTCAACTATCTCCAAACCAAAAATCATACCATAGCGACTCTCCGTTACGCCCTGAAAGCCAAACAAACAAACACACTTTCGCATTTATAATATGAGTATGGATATACTCGTGCCAAATTAGATATTTCCACCACTAGATCTCTGAATTAAGCTGCGAACGTACGGATAATCGAATCAAAAGAAAAACTATGGTCAACATTTTATTTTCAAAAGACTCAGGATTTCAGAGCACTTGGGATTTCCATAAATAGTGAGAATCTCCTTTAACTTTGGCTGAAAAGATACATACTAATAACATATTAAACATTTTTAAAGTGAATTAAATAATTTTAGACAAATACTAGCTGATCGGCAAACGTTTTTTTACCATATAAATTGTTTTTAATAATAATAAACTTTAACAAAAATTATTGCCGTAGGCTCAGGGAAGTTTTAATCGAAAAAGAGTGAAAAACATTCACAAAAAAGACGATTATTAATTCGTTACCGAGGGAGACAATATATTACTAAATTACTAAAACGACTATTAAATAGCTGGGGGGTTGGTAATAGAAGGGTGAACATTTAGCGTTTCGTGTATTTTTTAAAGCCACATTATGAAACAATAAAAATTTTGACTAGAAATTAAAAAACAATATTAAGGGTGGACAACCCTTATCACTTAGGGGTATGAATAATAGATAGTAGCCGATTCTCAGACATACAGAATATGAAAATAAAATTTTATAAAAATCAGTAGTCATTTCGGAGAAGTATGGCAACTAACATTGTGACACGAGAATTTTATATATAAGATGTATATAACTATTTACCTAAAGGCGTCCAATGCTTGATGACTAATTAAGAAAGTTAAATAAAAACATCACCAACATGAACTTGCCCTTGTAAATCGAAAAACAAGATTATTTTAATTGAAAACTTCTTTCACTTCTTGGCGATTTCAAAGTCGATGAAACGGAAAGTGATCAAAAGATTTAGCGTGAGAGAAAACGAGATAGGAAGCATTACACAGTGTTTTTATGTTCGTGGTTCTCTTTGTGCTCTGCTTCGGTCGTCCTCCGCTCGTATTGAAATTTTAACTTCGTCTTATTATCTTGAAGACAAATTTTGTTAAGGTTTCACTACCACGTTGCACAAGTTTTTGAATTTCACAAACTTTTAATCTTTTAATGTTTCTTGCTAATCTACGATAACCACTTGCCATGAGGAGGCTCGTCTGCTTAAGATAACTTACTCCGTATTGTCCTCCAACTTGATGGATTCAAAACAGTGAGATTGGTTTCCTAAATCTTCCCTTTCCGGTTCTTCTTCAGCATCCTCCTGGGGCCCCTGTAACTGGTTGACCAGATAAACACTACCGGCGGCGGCCGCGATCCCAGCTGCCACGCCCAACCCTATCGACCACCACGATGGACCCTCACTCTCCGACCCAGGGTTGCCACCCGGTCGTGGCCGCGCACCCTGCCTGTTTCTTGAATTATTGCTCATCACTATCTGTAAAAAAATAGCATATTATATATATGTATTGATAAATAGACGGACACAATAAAACACAATTCGTCACAAGAAAATCAAAAGTACTAAAGCACCAAAAAAAAAAATTTTACACGAGAGCGATAAAAAGGTTAGTCCTAATTGTCCTATCTACGTCCTGAGATAGATATCTTCTACATATCTGTTATTATATTTGATTGCATTACATTAGTACTGTAGTATTTTTACGATATTTACTTTTCCCAAATATTTGGTGCTTTACCAAAGATATTAAAGATCAATCAAGTCAGAAAAAATTAATGTAATTTTATTTTATTATCTTGATTACCTGGTATTTATTTATGTTTGGTATATTGTGGTTAAAACTGGTTTATGTTAGCAGTCATTTGTTCTTGTACAGCGAGACGGTCTTTAATTAGGTAGACGTCGAAATAATTTAAAATATGACTCACAGTGCTTGATATTAAAAAATGATTTTTTTTTATATTTAATAATCAATTATATTATTAATTTTATTAATAAACTTATTTTTTATATACCCTTGTTAACACAAGCATACAAAATACACAGTAAATATTTCTTGTATATATTTGTAACCTTATATGAAATAAAAAAAAATATAACCTCAAAACAAAAAAACAACTCAAACAGCCAAAAAAAGATTATCTCCTAGGCTTTTATAACTTCTTTATTATTAATATTTTTATTAGCAAAACTAATTGGTTTAGTATATATATAATAATTTATTATTATACTTACTAAAAGCTCGAGGGACGTGTGCACAAGAAGGAAAGATCTAGAATACTATGTACGCTGTAGCAGCACGTAGTGCATATATTGTCATATTATTATGTAGCTAAGTCTAAGTCGCAGGATTAAAAAGTCAGTTATTTCGCGAAATATCTGAGCGTATCGTGAATTTCCAAAAATGTGAATACTTAAGTCTATTATGTATTTTTAGTAATACATGATAATTTACTTTAAAGGGTTCTCCTTTCGGGGTAGTTAGAAAAAAATAAATTTGCTCAAATCTCTCAACTAAAAGTATTTGCGACAGACAAACATTTGTTTTCGACTCGTGGGTGATAGTGATGTTTTATTTACGAATGGTATATTATTGACCATAATATGATACAACATACATACATAGCGTTAATAAATACACTACAGAAAAACTGTGAACGTTATATATAAAAACATAGCGGTCCGCTCCGGCCTTGCACTGGTATAAAATATATAGTCTATGTCACTTACTGAAAAAATGATTAAAATCGATCCAGTACTTTCGTTTTATTCATTACTGCCCGTGTCCCGCGTTATATTTGGAGTAAAACAATTCCCCTTTCCCTATACCATGACGATACGCGACGTACCGCAATTTTTAAATTTGTAATATCTTCGAAAATATTCATTCAAATCATATTCTGTAAAGGCACATATAGACACACAAATCAACAATGTATTTAAGGTATTTAATTGGATAAGGATTAAAGTTGTATTGGTTAAAATCGCTTGCAAAATTAGCCATTATTTGTCATAAAAAGTAAATGACATTTTTTTTACTGTGGGATATCCATAAGAGATAGACATATACCATCGCGGAGTTTTCTATAGCCCTTTTTAATGTGTACAATACTTAGTACATTATTTTGATATATCTTATAGGGTTCAGCCTGCGTTTGTAATGTAAGCGGAAAGTATTTCTCCTCTATTTAATGGATGTTATTATACATATAAACCTTCCTCTTTAATTACTCTATCTACTAAAAAACCGCATCAAAATCTGTTGCAAAGTTTTAAAGATACATACATACATAGGGACAGAGGAAGCGATTTTGTTTTATACTATGTAGTGATGACATATGATGTAACAGAAATTCTTCTGCATGAGACGTGAGCGTGAAGACGAAAGATTTTATTATGTTATGTTTTTAAAGGTACCACTATGAAAAGTAATATTTGAATCCCTACTTAAATATTATGGATCAGCTATTTTCCAGCAATTAAAATTTTTACAATTGTTTAATTTTTTAATCGTTTCGAACCCATTTAATCGTTTCGAAGCCACGCTCGTTGTGCCCAAATTATCGCTCGTTTAGACTTTAATTTAACTTATTTTAATAAATGTTTATAACGCATTAATTTCATTCATTATTTAACTTTCGCTGATACGCGAGGTGTTTTTTCTTAATAATATTTTTCGTAGATTTTAAATTTAAACTTTTACAATATGTGAATACTAGCTTTAGCGATCCTATGATAACGGATAAACTTCTAATAGTTGCAGAGAAAAGTATCATATGTCCTTTTGAAAGGTCCATCATACCTCTATTCAAAAATTCATCAAAATTTATGCGTGACTTGAAAAGATGACAGATGCGAAGTTAGTTGATTTGCTTTTTAAATAGAGTGTATTTTTTAGTCCATACATTACAGCGCCACCTGGCGGGGAGTTGCGTCAATAAATATAGCATAATCTTTTACTCGATGAAAGAATACACTTACATACAATTTTCATTATAATCGGTTGAGCGATACAGAAGTTGGTAGTTCGCAGCGCTACCTGGTGGTGAGTTGAATGGGAAAACTATATTTGTTTTCTCCGAGGAAACATGGTCATACCATTTTTTTAACTATCTGTTGAATGGGGCGGAAGTCGACACTTTACAGTGCCGTCTGGTGGTGAGTTACATCAATTAGCATAGGATACAAACCTTCTTCGTGGAAAAATACATATACATACCAATTTTCATAATAATCGGTCAAATTTATCGATTTCATATATACTCCGTTCGTCAAATACTTTAGAAATGGTCCAACACAGCATCCTTCTGTAGCCATTAAACAGCCTTAGCACCTCCTGAGAACAATCTCATATAGAAAATCGTGGCTATACAATCGATCAAATCGTTTCGGAGATAAAAGGAAATATCGTTTTGCACAACAAACTAACAAATGGCGCTCTAGACGCATACAGAATCGAAATAAAATGGCAAATAATTATATTGGTAAGATTTCCTGAGCGTGTTATAAGGACCTGAACCCAAAACCCCTAGCAGGAAGCTTAACTTCATCACGTCATAAACTAAACGAATAAGTCAGCCGTATTACATCTCACATTAAGTAATATATAAATAGATAAGTAGTATTTTTTTTACCTTTTCACTAAAACAACTAAATGATGTAATCAATCTTACACTTCGAAATTTTCATAAAACTAAACATAATGAATCTATATAATCATATTTCAGTACTTTGTGACGTCACCAGCTTTTTCATAAAAAAGATCTAATAGATTAAAATATTCGACGATTTATATAAGTAGTGATTTCGCATAATCACTAGTTTTCTCTTTTTCCTGCGGCATCATAATATATCAAGTCTAAGATTGCTTTCATATTAATTTGGCTATGGTCAGTGATATACCGTATAATAGAGTTGCCTTTGTAAAAAATAAAGGGTTGAATAATTGTGACACTATCGTTTTACAGATCATTTAATACAAACATGATTATATTAGATAATTTAGGTTCCCAACAAGGCTCACTAACTAACACCAAATAATTTTATTATAGTGTTACTACATATATATTTTTTTTTTACTGGCAATACGAGTTTGGGAATCCCCAATATTGTCAGTACTGAATAACTCTGTAATGAATTTACATTATCTCTTTGGGGAATTTCCGGAATAGAAACAAATTTTACGTAAGACAGTGCGCACACTGGAAACAAAATATCGTATCGACAAAGTATTTATGTACCGATCCACCCACATTCTATTCACGTTCACGTTTAGAAAATATTTGAGAATGACATTTTTTACAGAAAAATTGTTTCTTTTGCCGTACATTGTCGGAGTGCAAACCGTTTGACTATACTCCCTGATTCTACAGTTAAAACTAGCTACAATACCTATGATAAAAAGAGCATTAAACAATATTTTTGTTGTAATTCATGTGTAATATTATGAATTTCAAAGTTAACGAAAATAAAGTTTTAACCTATGATGTATGATGTAAATGAGAGACTAATGTATGTTCGAAAGTATTTAGATTGAGATATTTAATTACAGTTGTCTATCAACAAGTTCAAATTTATATAAAATAACTAGTGTTTCGGCCGCGGCTTCGCCCGCGTGGAATTCGGTGAGTAGCTGTCAAACAATGTATCACGCATCGGCGCCATCTACTTAAAATGAAACGTACTTATTTTTTGTGAGCGATACTCACACACCACGTACTGGCACCGTTGTAGTACATGCTATGTATCAAAGATGGCGCTGTATGTGAAAAAATATTTTCCCTGTTTTCTTGCTTTTCTCTTGAATTTTTTCCTGAATTTTCTTTGCTACAAAATTTCACGGAGCCCTAGACCTTTCCAACAAATGCAAAACCATGGAAATCGGTTCGTGCGTTCTGGAGTTATAGCATCAGGAAGGAAAACCCGACTTATTTATCTATATATACTATATATATATATATATATATATTGCTTACGTATAATAATATTAATTGTAGTTTGAGTGTCATTGTCAGAGTGCAAGACAGTGTGAGTAGGAAACTTTTAGTTTAGCTCATAGTGACGGCAGCTAGTATATTTTCATAGCCTGTGCAGCAACTATTTGACTGATTGTAAGAGAGAAGAAATTCCGCACGATTACAAACAAGGTATTGTATACTACCAATTATTGTAAAACAGACAATTATAGTTAATCCATTGTTACCAATAAAAAGGAATGTATAGCCCCCAAAAGAAACAATTAACATTTCGACCAAAATCACTTTTATTGCATTATCATAAAATTTACTGTATAGAGTATTCTGATTTACAACATAATGTAAAAAAATTGGTATTATTGCTCCTCTAGCAAAATTTGTAGCGATTTAGTAAGACAGAAAACACTAAACTGCGATTTTCACGAAAGTTGAAAATTGATGATTTTTCTTCTATGGTTCTGGTTATATTGTATTATATTAACTATCAACAATCCTTGAAATCTTAAGTGATACCTAATTCTCTTAGATAACAATCCAAATAATTATATACTGATAAATTATTGATAAACATTTTTATCTATCCATTAAAGTGTGGAAATTGGACACATTTGTTGAAGATTTTGTTACATATTGAAGTTGTTTAATTTAAAGAACCCCAAAAATCCCACATGAATGTGGTTCTATCAAGTAATGTGTCTTCTGAGAAAGATGTGAAAATGCAGCAGCGGAACCTAAACAATGTAGTGGAAAAGAATAATCGATATTTCGCTATTTATAACTGACTGCCCACTGTTACGCTCTGATCTTTTCTTTCAATGAGAGAATTTCACATAGTGTGACATTCTGGCCAAGTATAGCGTGGCACACTGGAGTCATCTCTGAGAGCATTACTATAATTCTCAGGAGTGCAGGTCCTAAGATACTTTTCTGTACAGAAACAAATGATAAATAAATTTGTAACATGCACATAACTTGAATAGAATATAAACTCAAGTCAAGAATGCTTGAGAATGATCAAAATGTGAAAAACCTGTTGTTATTCCTACACTATTACTTACATTTTATATGTTGATTATTTCATTTACTTCAATACATTTAATATACAGATTGTATGCACTGAACAATATAAACTACATATGCAGTTATTTTTCATAGTATAAGTAAAATATATAATCTTAATTTCAGTACACAATGTCGGGGAAATCAAAAAATTTAGATGTATACCTAGCAGAAGTGTTCAAACAGTTTGTGGCACTTAAGGACAATGACTTGAAGAAGGCTCAAGAAGTGTTCAAGAGTGTATTTGAGCAAGTCAAGCAAAAAATGGGGGAACAATGCAATTATTTTAATCAATATGCCACTCAGGTAAAGAAATTTGCATGAGATATAAAGTCAACTTTAATTATTTTTTATTTAACTTGCAATGTTTGTTAGGGTCAGATTTGTAATTGGAATTACTTCCTCTTATAGTATGAATTTAAAATATTACATATTGCTTTACTTTCAATGACAATGCTTTTTTTATAATCATGACCTGATGTTACACTCCGAGTAGGTTCCATGTGAAGGAACTCCTCATTAATGAACAGCGAAGTTGCAAAATTGTTTTTTGCTGAAATGGTTTCATTTTAGTCTTTTCAACCATTAGATTTAATAGTTGAATCACAAATTTACTATGTGAGAGCACAAAGCACTGATGCAGGCAATTCACTAACAAATTATTTATTAAATTTGTAACAATTATATAATTGTCTCTTTATACTTATTATATTTATAACCCCTGTAAAAGCAACTTTAAGTAATATGGCTTATTTGTAAATTAAAGAGTAATTAGTTTGTTACATGTGATTTAATTTGTTTTTTTTTGTGATGATCTTGTATGTTATACTATGAGCATAAAATAATTTTGTCGTAAACATATGAATAGATAAATAAACTATTAGATTGTATAAATCAGTAATATTAAAAATTTTATCAACACTTTGCTGACAGAAGCTACTACTATGTCCTGGGTGACTAATGTGCTGTGATAATCAATGTGATATCTAAGGTATCATAATTAATAGAAGTGTTTCGATATTACTAAAACATAATACTATGCTTTTATGATTTCATTTCAATGCCTCCAATTCTTATGTGAGTCTTATCGCCCCATGAAGGTCTGTAGCACCCTTAAGAAGGAATTATAGCCCACAATGGAAGAAATTGATATAGGTTCATAATGTAAATGTGCACTATTGGATCTTGAGGAAGAAATGCCTTTCTTCTCAGGTGATGTATGCAGGCAGTGTCTATGATGGTATAAAGGTATCCAAATTGGACGAGTTTGACATTGAT
>DWPA01002872.1:0-15006 GCA_018251375.1 Calpodes ethlius
TATCATTGCTAAGTGAAGCTGTTTTCGTCGCGCTGTCAGCTGCTGTTCCAGAATTTTGGATGTTTATGGTGTTTCGATTCTTGATTGGCACGGCCGCAGGAGGAACCATGTTATGCTGCTACGTGATAATGATCGAAATTAGTGGAAAATCGTTCAGACCATATATGTCTGCATTGACTGAGTCAATATATGTCTTTACGTATATAATACTTCCACTTGTGGCATATTTCATAAGGGAGTGGAAATATCTCCAACTAGCGACTTCCTTACCTTGGTTATTTGTCTTTTTCTATTACTGGCTTATACCTGAATCTCCGAGGTGGTTAATTACGACGGGAAAGAGGAAAGAAGCCGTGGATATCCTGACCCAAATAGCCAAAAAGTATGTATTTGTTTTTGCCTCCCATAACTATATTGTCACTTACACTATCGATAAGATGTGATATGACAAGATTGTAAATTTTCAGTGCGATATGAAAACAAAACCTTATTATATTTAAATTTTTGTCCCCATTATTAGAAAATTATTTGGTAGGTATAGTGTGAACGCCAACTCGTAGTTAACGTGGCATACCTACGCGGTGTACCAATTCAATCTCTGAACAGGAAAAGCGTAATTCTGATAGACTCTGCATAATAATTGTTGATCGGAAATAGTTCGTAGAGTCCACCTACCTAGTTATTTAGTTTAGTTATTTAGCAACTACTGTAGGTACCTAAAATGGATCCAACGATGTTCTTAATGAAAATAATGTAAAAATAATTTCTTTTAAATGTTTCAGAAATAACCGTCCAACGGAAAATATCGAATCTTTGGTCATCAAAATAGAAGAACAATCCTTAAAAGAGAACGAACAACGCTACGGTAGTTATTTAGATTTATTCAAAACGTCGAAAATAAGAGCGTATACATTCATAATGGCTTTAGTGTGGATGTGCTGCTGTTCTGTGTTCTTTGGCGTCAATCAATTCATTGGACGTCTAGAGGGTGACCTTTACCTCAATGTTTTACTATCAGCCATATGCCTTTTCCCCGGATTAATTGTAGTCACAATAGCAACATTGTATTTGAAAAGAAAGATTTCCTGTATTATAACTTTCTCAGTGGCAGGAATATCTTTACTTATTTTTATTGTAATACCAAGTAATATGAATAGTGTTATGTTATCTTTTGCTATAATTGGCCAAATAGGCGCCTACACTTCTTTTGTTTTAGTATATCTCTATTGTTCAGAAATATTCCCAACTATAATACGGAATTCGGCTATGGGATTCGCTTCAGTTTTTGCTCGCTTCGGGGGATTCATTGCCCCTTTCGTAGTAAACATAGGGATGGAATGGGCTACTTTAGTAATATTTAGCGCCTTAGCGTTTTTTGCTGCATTTTTATGTTTATTCTTACCGGAGACTAAGGATACTGTTTTATTAAATACAGTTACTGAAACAGAAAAGGTAAACAAAGTCGACGCAAGATAACATAGATCCTTTCTTTTATCTCACACTCTGACACGTGTTGCAGAACTGTTTCACTTTATGTTGTAAGTAGCTGCACTGTTTCAGGTAACTTATATATTAAACATATATTAATTTAAGTAGTAGGTAATTTTAAGACTATATACGGTCCATAAATCTTAACAGATACTAATGACAGTCATCAGAAGACAAAAAATTAAAGTCGTATGCGTGTTTGGTTTTTCATTATCTTAACCTGTCTTATTTTATATTACATTTATTACACTCTCTATAATTTTATGTACTTTATATACTTATCTAAGCAATATCTTGTGGGCAAAACTACATCTTCTATATATATATATATTAGGAAATTGTAGTATCCTTGTTAAACAACTGTCGTGTTAATATGTCAATCCATAATCCTTTTACTACACAATGTGCGTATTATTTCATTGAAACTAAACCTACTTTGTGGCGAAGTATCTACCTGATAATTGTAAAGGTTGACTCACCTGAGCGGTTAACACCCTGTTAAAAACGATGGATAAATACTTATTTGTATATTTCTATGGTTCTATCTGCTAGATATACAAGATTCAATCATCATCAACAAGGATTTATTTATTTTATAAATAGAATTTTATTGCAAATTTGTATAAACATCAATATTTTCTTCAAAATATAAGTATCATTTGCATTCTAATTAGATTTATCAATTTTATACGACATTTACGCAAACACTATTAATGTTCACATATAGAAGGCGTTGTAGAAAGCTAGTAATTTTATATAATGTTCATTGGAATCACAAATTTCAAAAACAAAACAACACGCACACTACCAATCTATTGACAAACACATACTTAACATAGACATAATTGTATCTCTACTCTTTTGTTGTGAAGTAATCCTTTGAAAGTATAAATTACGGTCGAATTTCTAACACAGGGCGGTTTTAGTTAAAACAAATCGTCCTTAGTAGATATTTATTGCTATAATACTGAACAACTCATTTAATTGTCATCATTACAATAAGTACAAACAATATTAGTCTTAAACAAACATTCACATCTTTGGCATTAGTGAGAATTCACAGAGATCAAAATCACAACTTAACGTAGATACAACTAATTATGGTATGTTACTGAATAAGTAACTATTAATTTATTTAAATACGTACATTAACTTTATCCGATAATCGATGCTGAATGTGGTGGAATCCACCAAAGTACCTCGTAACGAGAACAAATAGCAAACTGTGGTACAGCACCCAATATTGAAATACTACACTGCAACACAAAGCATATGCGAAAAACACGTCTATAACCGTCCAGAATACGAAACCAATTTTGGCAAAGAGAAGAGATCCCGGATGCCGTTTTATCGGTGATCTGTTTGACGCAGGATCAATGAAAGTACCTGAAAGAAGAATTAAAGAGACATTTTTGATTCTTAAAGTAAGTTGCAATCAATCGAATAAGTAACATCTTTAAAACATATTAAAGTGCTTCAATTGTGGCAATAGTCAGTACGTGCTCTCTACTACATTAGCAGTCAACACGTCAACAAGTCAATGAGCCTTGTAGTCATAGTGATCTCAATAACAATTTCTGGTGATGAATGACTTTTTTCGATAGGACAGTTTTTATTAACTCTGGCTGTAAAGAGAAATCTTTGTACTATTTTGAGAACAATGCATAGGCGTCACGTCCGTAGGTTAATTTTGGCATAATTAAAGTTGGATTGATAAGAATTTCTGAAATCTAAACTATATAACATAATATATAATGTTACAAATTTTATTTATTACTACGTATTGTTATGGCGAGCCACTAGGTAAGCTATATCAGAAGGGTAGCATTCTAGGGTGGCATAAAAAGTTAGATTGGCCACCGAAACCAGCGTGGTGGAGTGACCTTAGGCCTCTTCATTTATGAGAAAAGACTCGTGTTCAGTAGAGTGCTATTAATGGGTTGAAGTCAGAAGCTAAAAGTTCTATAAGGTTGGCTGCCCTTTTTCCGAGATGCCTATGACGTGCGACGAACCCTTTATGACATGTTCAGCGACAATACAAAAGTACTTTGTATCAATAAGAAAATGTTTTTCGAATAAACTTTATATTATCGACTAATACAGAGCGCAGGCTTGAAAATTAGGAAATGGCGCCATCGCCTGATAGGTTATTTAGAAGGCTGACCTAAGCCAAGCGGAAAGCCTAAACTCAAGCGTTGTATGAGCTCCTTACTCCTTAAAACCATTTCCATAAATATTACCATCCTTGTGAAACTTCCTGAGACTGTCTTCCTTATCTCGCCAACGGTTTTTTATCCATTCTCGTAACGCCGATTCTTCAGTGGGAAGATCTTCAATAGCGTAACTATAATAAGAGAAATATATCATTTTTTTACGTAACTTAAGTACTTCGTTTTAAATATTTATGACTCATTGACCTTATTCATGTCAAAACAATAAATGTTTACATTTTATTCTGCATATGGGCAATGAAATATTGTGGTTTGCTGCTATAATATGTAACATTCTATATAATGTTAAGAGTACCTATTTATTGATATTAAAAACTTCAGCACAATAACTTCAATATTTAGTATTATCACTACATAAAAAAAACGGTCTGTTAAAAATAATATGACCCTTATTTTGAACGGGTGTGCGTACAAACGAATGAACGTAAAAATATAAAATACAGTAATTATTTTTTCTACATAAATATCAGTAAGTTCATGTATTGAGTAGTTTTTTACAAATATGTGATTTAACTTGCACTACAAAGGTTTTTAAAGTATTAGCCGATTTACATATAAAAGTGTATACATGTATAACTTTTATACTTATGGCAGGATTGTGGGGCAATGACATGAGATAACAACATGTTCCGCGCACTTTTATTCTTCTCTCTCTATCTGTTGAAGTGCTAAACTACTCTGTATTACTCCAATAACTTCCTTTGCAAACCTAACATCGAGACTCACAAAAGTGAAGAGGACCCTCTTAACTCTAATTACAATAATATACAATTAAACAATTAATGATAATACCCAGTTTGAACAAATAAAGGATTTTGAATTTGAATAAAGCATTATCCATTCCATGTTACCTACATTCCTCATATTATTTCTTTCTCTGATTGTTCGCCTAATCATCAGTCACTCTTTACTACCATTCTATTACCATCTTCCTATATTCGTACTATAAATTAGTTACTAAAATTCTTAATTAATTTAATATTATACGACCTTCATAAATGGCGATACAACATTTAAATCGGTAAGTAAGAAATTAAATAATAAGATTAACAAAATTACAAACAGCATTATACCCACCCAAGGAAATATTATTTTTGCCCAATAATGCCTAAAAAATACCATGATCCATGAATATCAATATCATCAATAAATTATATGAAATGGAATGAAACGGTTATATACTCGTACGCATCTTGTGACTTTAAAAATACACTGGTCAATTTACCGTTTAAAATGAAAGTAGACGTGCGTGGGTATCCTTCCGTGGAACAAATCGGCTTCAGTTTGTGCTGGCCTGTCGTAAGCCACGGTGACGTCATACACTGAGGCGAGGCCGGAACCTCGCAATCGGGAACATAATACTGCCCATCCAGTGGTCCGCGGATGTAGCACATATTCGAAATGCTGAAATATATAATGAAATATTGTGGGATTATTTTCTACCATTGAAACTCATAACGTTATAGCAGAACTTTTGAAGTGTGGTTGATCAGATTTCACACGCTTCAAAAATGGCTTTTTCAATTTCGAGGTTGGATGGATATAGGAATTAATATATCTAGTCTATCATGCTGCTTTTAAGTAGGTAACACAAATGCTAAAGAGCTTTGCTTAAATTAAGCAATCGCTCGTAAAATTTTTGCACTAGCTATACAACCTCCAACCGCATCCGCCCATGATCAAATTCGATCACTTAACTATGCCTTTCCAACTCAGTATTAAACAGGTTTACATTTTCATATGTCCGTGTTTGTTATAATCGACATTGTTATTGCATGAACGATGTCATAAGTTCGCATGACGTTTCTCCTTTAACAACATCCTGTGACACCCAAATAATTGGTATTTCCGTTATATTTCATGAATTCTGTGTGCCAAATAAGTGCGTGCTCTTATTTAGACTATGAAAAGCGCTCAATTGAGAATGATTGACTGAGAATTTGGATCCGGATGGTAGTTTGATTAGCCTTCATAAACGCTTCCTTTCTTCGTAGGTCAAGTATGTGTTGATGTCATGATTGATGGTTACTGGAGTGATAATTATCCTAAAATCCAACCTATGCGTCAATTTATACTAAAAGCGGTTGGTAGTATGCTCCAAGCCTCTAAATTATGTCAGGATTTATTATGATAATTTTGGGGTTGTTTGAAGCCCACTAAAATGCTCTCTAGGGAGAATCCAGGACATCATGCGGTCAGAATGCGGGTCTGCTCCGCTTGAGTAATGATTCCCCTCCAAATTATGTCCATTCCAAGGAATGGCAGCTAAATGCCACGTAAAACTTTCTGTAGCTGTAAAATTATATTCACTTTTTTATTTAAAACTAAAATATTAAATTGAGGGTACTTAAACATTGTATGTATTAATATCATATATTGTACTAGTGGTTAAATTAATTTAAAGTGAAATAACTTTTTTAAAATAAATCATATTTCATCTACATCTCTAATTAAGTTGAATTACTTTATATAACGAGACCTACCTACTTGATTTATAGGTTTAGAGTTATAACTACTTAAGCTTCTAAGCCATAATGTAGATAAGATAGATAGGTAGTTATTTCAAATGTATTATTCGTATACAAACAAGATACAATACGCATGATCATAAAATATAGTACGCTGGTTACCTACCGGCAAATTATTAGTGGTAGCAAATTTGTCGCTTCGTCGTTTATTTTCATCACTCAAGTCGGTACCCTCAGGAAATAGGACCAATCTGTGCTGGTAGCGTAACCGCTTGTAATAGTCCACGAACTGGGCAAGGTTCCTTTGGTCTTCCTGCCAATTTCTCTTTACGTAAAGGAAATAATTCAGTTGCATTATCCAACCTGTTTAAAGCAATACTATGTTTTAATAATCAGAGTAATAATAAATAAACTTATTATAAAGATAATAATATACATATCTCACTATTATATAGGTAAAGTTCTCATTATTTAAGATAATTATGAGAGATGTTGTTTAAGGGCCTACCTATTAAGACTACAACGGTCACCGTAATAATTACATATGTTAAAGAATTTTCATAACGAACTAAAGATCAAACTTATTTTTTACGAGTTTTAGATAATGGCGATTCGTTGAAGAATATTGGCAATATTTACATATACATACCTAACGCGGGAATCATTTTGATTTCGTCCTTCAATACAAATTTGATGCGAGATTTTCCTCCCACAATTTTATCAAATATACTTCGCTTAGATGCTTCGATGTCTTCCAATTTTTGTTTACAGAAGCATGTTTCTTCGACATACGGTTGCTGAGTAGCATGATATAACCCAATCCAAACATAATTCCAATCAAGTCGAGTGCGATGATTCATCATAATGATAGCTGTTTCATTCGGATCAACATAATCTCCATAATGGTGCAATTGTGTTCCGCAACAAAATTGAAAAAGTGCCTGCAAATAGCGAATAAGTGTTCTCGTAAACTGAAACAGTATTCAGTAAGTACTACTATTTTAGTAATGTTTGTAAATATTACCACTGGATATAGTTCCCACAGCGCAAACAATACATCAACCACTCTTCTGTACAATAAATGATTGAAGAACATTAAATATAGAACCGGACAGTATAGAACGAAGAATCCTGAAAAATACATATTATGCTATTATTTAAAATTATTTGATTATTACTTAGTTTTACATATCAGAACGAAAGTATTAGTGTAGTTTTTACTGGATCAAAATGTTGTTAGCAAATATCTAATCAGTTATGCTTAAAAACGTATGTACATATGTTATAGGTGCATGTGTGGGTGTAGGTTTGGTTTATGAGCGCGTGTTAATATTTACATATTATATTACGAAATATATTACATTGTTTTTTTAGTAAGATTGAGATTATGTTAAAATGTCTAAGCTTGAATAATGATTATTATATTTGCAAGCTGTACAACTGATAACGAAGTTGTTAACATAACTATTTAGTTATTATTTCAGGGACATGGACCAAAGGTAGTGTATCTAGTACGATAGGATAAGACTTGTAATTAAAAACGGCGGGAGAATTGAAGAAGACGACGGGAATTTACTGGATTCAGAAGGCTCAGGACCGGTCTGAGTAGTGCAAATTAGGGAAGGCCTATGTCCAGCAGTGGACCTTTAAAAGCTGATAGACTAAGAGGTCGCTGCAGTCCATTGTCCCAGATATATGTTTTGTGTAAAGTAAAATATGAAGCATTTGCATTCTGAAGCAGAACATTGCCAGTAATGTTATTACTGACTATGGCTTTGTACCAACAGATCGATACTAAATTTAAATTTATGTATTAATTAAAGTATAAAATTTTTTTTATTGATGAATTCAAGCCCTTTCGTGTATACCTATTGTGCAGAACAGATAACACAAACATATTCTAAAATACTTCTCATTGTATAAGTATTAGGTAAATGATCATTATAAAACTGGATCTTTATTTCGGGTGATGATCAAACAGAAATACTAAGTAAAGAGATGTAGCAGTTTGAAAGAGTCAAACTCTTACTCTAAAGTTAGTGTGATTTAAGACCTAATATCTTCACTGAATCATTTAACAAAATTGCAACATGAGGAGTATGGGAAGCATAAACTTATAAAGTAAAAAATAAATAAAATAACGTGCAATAACATGCTAAAGTGCAATAACACAAAGGATCTTACCAGAAACGATGGTGTAGTACCAGGCAGCACATATCAAGGGCCCTGCCGCCATGACGGCACACTCGAACTGATGCCGCCGGCGGGAAGCCTTGCTGGTGCACTAAGAACCCTTACATGACCGCCTGTCACGTTAGGTAACACAACCACTCGACACATAATACTCCACGCATCACTTCTGCCTAATTAAATAATCAACTTTACGGAAAGTATATTAGTTAAAATTAATAAAGCTTTTATAATAATAGATGATATTTCATTTCTACATCAAAGATTAGATTAGATATTAATCAGTGATTTT
Organism: Calpodes ethlius; assembly: GCA_018251375.1. Taxonomy (NCBI): domain Eukaryota; kingdom Metazoa; phylum Arthropoda; class Insecta; order Lepidoptera; family Hesperiidae; genus Calpodes; species Calpodes ethlius. The sequence goes on from DWPA01002872.1 coordinate 8,670, forward strand.
CTAAATAATCTCAGTTTCAAGATATTATAAATTAGATATTATAAATTTTATCCCAATTGGAAGCCAGATAACGTGCTCTATTCAACTCTTAGATGTGTGGAAAAAATGCAATGCACAATGGAAAAAAAAATTATTAACTATATAAGTCGAATTTTATTGATATGCTAATTAAGATCGATGTAAATTACGAGGAAATTTCAAAATATATTATCAAAAAAAATGTACTTGTTTTATATTGTACCGAAGAATAAAACAGACAATGAAATATTGTTTAGATTCTTTGTTTTAGTTTATTAGAACAGGTATGTACGAAATAACAATATTATTCACTGAAGAAAGCTCGGTGAGCCGGCCACTAATTTAAAAACTCCACTATAAATTGAGAAATTTAAGTCACTTCGGTTGGTCCCCTATTCATATTGGATATATTACCAAAAGCTTCTCCTTCCTCTATTGTCATTAATAGTTCACAATTTTTGGTTTCAGGCAATAATAAACATAGTAATGCAGCTATCAGTGGAAAAATACCAAACATGACAGGAGCACACCAACTTCCATATACTCCTAAACTCACTATAAAGGGTGATATCATAGCACCTAGCCTACCCATCATCGACGAGTATCCTAACGCGGCATTCCTTACCACCGTAGGAAACATCTCCGAACAATAAAGATATGCCACGATAAGCACCATAAAGCTACAGAATATACTTATACATCCTAAAATAACAGATTCAATACCTTCAGGAATAATCGCGACCAAAAAGAGACTTAAACCGCTGAACGTGTTAGAGACAATTGATAGTGTCCTACGTGGAAATAATTTCATAAGCGGAATGCCGATGAAACACGCTAACAAACAGACACTACCACTTGCGACCACATTGACGAACACGTCACCAGTTAAATGGCTAATATAGTGCGCTACGCCGTAGAAACAATAGCTGCTGACGAACCAAATAAAAGACATCACCATTATGTTTTTCCTTAAGTTAGGTGATCGAAATAGATCGATAATACTGGGTTTCTTTCTTCCTGCCCCTTTCATGTGTTCCAATTGATATAATTCAATTTGATGTTGAATGTTCTCAGTAGAAAGTTTATTTCTAAAACAAACAGTAACTGTAAGTTCTACTACTATAACTACAACGCATTGTGATAATGATCAATAATAGTAAGTATATGAAAATAGCATAATATGAATGAAATTGTCTACTAGATGTTAAATAACTTATCGGAAAACGTAAACAAATGCTTTAAAGAAAAAGAATTACAGTTAATAACTAGTTGCTATGATTAATATAAAGTAATAGATTAGAAAACAATATTGCAGTGATTTTAAATTAAGCTAATTTTAAATGGCATATTGTAAAATCTTATATTTAAAATTCCCATGTTGATCCGCGATAAACTTCTAAAATATTCAACCAATTTGATTAAAATTTAGCACACTGAGTCTATCATAATTTGGACCAACGTAAAAAATACGATAGTTCTGAATTCAATAGGTAGTACAATTGTCGAAGCGTTATTGTCGAAGTTCTCTATTAGATAACTCAGTGAAAGAGACACGTTGTAATGCCTACATATGAAAAAGTATTCGATGTTATAAACATTTTGTATAAGTATTTCGTAGTAAGTTTAAAGACTGGTGTACCTGATTTGGAACACAAACCCGGAGTGTGCAAGCCGCAAGGTTCGAAAGCTAATTCATTTTACGCCGCAAGCGTCATCGTCCAACGTTAAAAACAATTATATTTACGAAATTGCACTGCAAATTGTAGCGATATTGCGTGCGAATTGACTTTGACATTGACATGATCGTATACCGAATAATAATTATGTATACTCTATCTAGCAAACTATATATCTCGTGGACAGACATTAGAAATCAGCCCAATTAATAAAAAAATGGCGCAGAATAAGGTCTCCAGTTTAGATAGTACAGTAATAAAGGTCACTTACATTTTTGCAACGTATTCTAGAAGCTCTGCTGCTTGAACAGTTTTGTTTGCTGCTAATAGCCATCTTGGCGATTCAGGTAGCAAACAAATATATATGAGAAGCAACACGGTAGCAACAGATATTCCTAATTGAAAATAAGTGTAGTCTCTAATCAAGTATCCAAAGAACCCCAAAACAATGTGACCTAAAGCGAATGGAATATGGAACAACGAAGACATTGCATCTCTATATGTACTGCCCACATATTCCATGATTATAACAAAACCGATTACTATTATTCCACCCACAGCTATACCTAAAATCATTCTAACTATAGTGAAACTCCAATAATCTGGTAGAAATGATGACATCACTCCTAAAAATACTTCCAATATTACCGCGGTAAGAAGGGTAGGCCGTCTTCCATATCTGCAGAAAAGCAAAAAACGACTTGCTTTTATACCAAATTTACGAATTGAATAAAATGTATATTGGAAACGGATTAATGCCATACCTTATTAATCTAAATATATGTTGAAATTATTAATATGAAATTGTGTAAAATTTAGTTCATACCTATCAGAAGCGACACCAAAAAATAAACTCCCACACAGAACTCCAAATTGAAATAGCGCTTGAGTCAGCTCTTTTAACCACGAACGTCCGCATATAAGGTTCCATTCGGTAACAATAGTCTTGCTAAATTTTGTCTTATTGTACTCAGGGACATCACAACACGTGGCATTATCCGGACATGTATAGGAAACCGGAGGAGCCAAGAAAATTATAGCCATTTGATGAAAAGCAACTCCAAACTTACTTATAAATATTAGAAAGCATAGCCATAAATGATATCTCCCAAAATTTCCCATGATATTGTTTATAAAGGGCATTTTCGGTTATATATAGATATTATACATAGTTTTTGAGTGGCAATGATGTTTAGGAAAATTTACTTATGATTTACCGAAGCCTACCTGATAGGAGATGTACCTAGGCAATGACTGATTTTAATCTATATTAGGGCGAAGTATTTTGGTAGTATTCACATTACCGGTTTCCTGAAAAGAGACTAGAAGCACATGGGTTATGAAGATAATGAATTTACTATCAGGCTCTTTTAAAACAACGAAAATCGTTAAATCCAAAATTTAAATTTTATTGAGCAAAACATTTTCACATTTTTACATACCTTTTAAAGTCAGAAAAGAATTGCAATACATAAATAATAATAAATAAATAAATACCTCGATTGGTGATACCTCGTGCTGAACACCATCATACCTGAATGCGACACTCAGGGCTTCAGAACAAAGAACTCTTCCTCGGTCAAAAGCAAAGGTATTTTTTGGTTTAGTGCACTAACTCTAAAGAATTACACTATAAATTATTTACTTTTTTGCTTTTATTCTACTAAAATATTATTTAATTAAATACAATAATATAGTTTGAGATAGTAAAATAAAATTATTATAACTTAGGGCTTCCTATTCTCTCAACAATGCCAGTTCATTTGGGTTTACCCTTGTTTGGTATAACAACTTTTGATATAATTTTTCCAATTCGAACAACGTTTTAAATAATAATCAGTTTGTGTTATATCGATTGTCATAATGTTCATTTGATCAAATATTTATTTTATGGATAGTTCATTTCATTCATGTAATATTCACGTGGTATAACATGTATAACGTGTTATAAATCAAATATTCATTTGGTATAATCTAGTGTAACAGAGAAACAGTTCTCCTATGTGAGGTATGATTTTGTATATATATATTATATAAATTGGTAACGCACTGAGGTCGGTTCTGGCATGTCAACCTAACACGCTCGTCGCGGTCGCTTCGCTCTCGCTAACCTAACCTAACCTTTTTCGATACGATCTTTTGACTAAATCATTATTAGTCTAGTTAAACATTACCTTAATTGAAAATTAGCGCATTTGAAAATTCCATAAAAAGACGTTCGAAAAAAATAATTATAAGAAATAATCAAATGCATAATTATGTGAAAAGACTTTATATTAAGTAAAATTACGAAAAGTTGTTGTAGCAAGCTAGAGGAAGCCGTTCGATTGTACAGTAATGACCAACTTTATCATCCCGCAGATAACAGAAACAACATAAAAACTATAAAACTAACATAATGTCACTTTCTCAATATCTTATACGGATATGTTAACAAATATGGTAATGTCTAAACACGTCTTTAACACGGTATATATTTTCAATTGAAACTTCAAAGGCTACACATGTACACTCTCTACAGAAATCTACAATAATTTCCTGAATCTGGCAATTTTTTTTTAACCGAAAATAAAAAACAAATCACATTTAAAAAAAAATATGTATAACGTAGGAAATATAAAAATGCATGATATGTATTTCGATTTGCATTTTGTACCTGTTCAGAACAAGACTGAGAAATATCATTGAGAAAACTGGTTTAGAGGCCAAAACAACGCATCCTCAATTAATTTAAAAGACAGTGCCTATAAACAGGACATCTGTTAAATCCATATCGTTATGTTTTTCGCGTACAGTGTGACTATCTCCTTCCTCGAGTGTCGTTAGATTCGTCTCGGTGCCGGGAGTGACATAATAGCGACTGTATTTATATGGCTTACTAATTCGTTATATACCGTAACACGTGCGAAAATAACTACTAAACATGAATAAAATAGCGCGAATTTAACCGCAAAGGAAGAATACTATTATTCTCAGGTTTTACTACATAACAAATAAGTTTAATTACATGTATAATCTTTGATATCCTTATCTTATACTCATAAAAAAACTGTTACGAGGCCGTCATTATATTTCTTATATATATGAAAATGAATGTTTGTGTGTATGTCCTTTATAGAATCGTAAACTATGCATTTGATCATGTGATAATCTTAAGCAAAGACGTTGAGTATGAGCACACGAAGGTTTCTGAGTTGGTCCAACCAATTTTCGACAGATGGTGCCACTGTGATACCTTATTTTAGTTTTTAGTATAGTAACGCGCGCAGGGTTCATCTAGTTATGAATATTTTTTCAATATCGTGACACAGATAAGAATCGAGAATTTAAAATCCGTATTCAAATATTGTACTTGTGTTGTTTACAAACATAAGAAAACTGTTCATGTAATGATAAAATTTATTATTGCAATATAAACACGAAATCTGCGTAATAGATGTAAAGCTTGTGATATGACGAATCGCATTGCAGGTACGCTTGACGACACAACCTGCTTACCAAGCAAGAATGGACAAGAGTTGCAGCACCGTAGACTGAAAACACTTCCTACGCCAGATTATTCAGAGGACTAACGAGTATAATCTGCCGATAAGTCTTACATATATATACTGTGACAAAGCCTTTGATAATATCAAGAACTGGGCGGTAATAAATTTTCCCCAACAATCCCGAAAATACTATCGGTAAATCGAAATATACAAGAGTTATACAAATCAGTCACCACGTTAATCACACTATAAAATATAGTAACAAAGCTCAGCCAACTGCAACGAGATGAAATCATATCCTTTAAACTGTCCACTGCTGCCTTGGAAGACATGTTCAAGCTGATCGAGTAAAACAGACGTGACATTAACTTCAATTACGGACGCATTTACGATACGTCGATGATAATATAGTTATTTTGGTGGGTTATAGAAAGAGCCAGATACATCAGAAATGATGAGATCCATAGATGAACAAGGGTGACCGACAAACTCAGTAAACAAGTTAACTGAATTAGGTTACATTGTTCGAAAGAACAAAATTCCTCGAATAGAGACCACTAGGTAAAAAGAGCCTTTCACGCTCCCCGATCACATGATCTGATGTCCTGAAAATTATGTTCTGGAGCGGTTCCATGATTCGGAATTAATGTTAAGTTGTAAATCCCAAATGTATTATATCCCCATAATCTTTAGATAGATATCGTCTTTTAGTCATTTCGGAGGTTTTCTTGCAGAACACTTGAGTTAATCGCTAAACCGTATATCAAGCCGTATTGTACCTTATTACAATCCGCACCGTGAAAGAATAAGCACGCTTCCTCAACTAATACAAGGGACACATGACCAGCAAAAGGCGATTAAAGGATTAAAACCAGTTTGTGTACCAATTCTATTTCTATATTTATGATAAAGCATTAATTATGAATTGCAACATGAGAGTAAAGAATGATGTGCGCGATATCATTGCTACATCTGCATCCTAATGTATTTATGTGCGCGCTCTCAATAACGCAACATATATATGTCGCAGCGGCGCATAAGTTTTTAAATTAAACGCCATATATGGACGGATGACTTTTAGAAGTATTATTGGAAGCGTCAAACAAATGTGTTTGGGTGAGGTCGGTACAAACGGTGACACGAGGAACTTGACGG
>DWPA01002873.1:0-15005 GCA_018251375.1 Calpodes ethlius
GTACACCGCCATTTTGAAAATATAACAAGCCTCTAGCGGATGAAATGGGAACTTATTTTGACAGCATCAATCTTTGTCAAGCATTAACGAAATAGTCAGGTTAATTATTTGATTAGCTCTCATTTGCAATATTTTTGTAATCTATACTTTTATTATAATTCAAAACAAAACAAGTAAAAAAATCAAAGAAAATATTTTTGACTTACTCCAAAAAATTTGGTAAAGACTGCTATAATTTACTACCCGATAAAAAATTTAGTAAGTATCAATATTTACTGACATGCCAAAGCGTTTGACATTTCACAACGGAAAAAAAAAGAAATTCTCTAACGTAGCCTGACATAGAATGGCTTGTATTCCTTAACGTAATTCTCCGCCATTTTGATTTTTCAAAGTTGCGACGCACATCAAAACTGGTATAATACGTATAAAAAATACATTAACTATAGGGATAAACAAACAAAAAATATAACATCAATAATGTATCTATCACAAACAGGAGATATTTATAGACATAATTCCATAGCTTTCCCGTCATATGAGCATAGATAAGCTTCTATACAAAAAATTAAAAAAAAAACGATTTTACCGCCAAAAATATCTTTACCAAAATTATCACTTGACATGTATTATGCAAAACTCCGTTATAATTTAATTATGAGCACAGATATATAATTTTAAAACACATTTTAACTACATAATTAAGTTTTAAGTACATAAAATAATTTCATTCAACGAATGTTAGTGACATTAATTACATACCATGGTTCTTTTTATAAATGAATCAAACTATTAATCAACTCGGTATTTAATTAAATAAACTGTTACTTATCTGAAATCCGATCAAAGTAATTGGAGTCATTGACTTATGACGTCAGAAGTAATTTGATTTTGTGACTGACCTGAAGTTGTTTCCTTTTTAAAAGTTTGTATTTAGTTTTACCTGTCCAGTCACTGTAATCAAATCTTGTAAGTTAAATTTGACATATCGGTACCACTGGGCTCAAATGTCGTAAAGGACATTTGGGCGAAAATACGTTACATATATATTAGTTTTTTTCAGAATTTAATTCTCTATCGATCTGTATATTCCATTCCTCAAAATTCTTAAAACAATGCCTTTGCGACTAAGAAATTCTATACATTTGACAACTTCTAAACCAATTCTGTGTCGTTTCTTTAGAAAATACTGTCAAATTTGAGAATTTTCTTTCTAATATTCATCTAAAATTCTAAATAGCTCAATAAACAAAAAAGTTATAAACAGATGAAATTAAAAAAGAAATAGTTTTTGTATCTCCTGAAAAGCCGTATTTTGTAACAATAAAAGTTGTCTTGCCTCGAGTCTGGACATAGTTTTTTAATAATATTCTTTAAATTTAAAAAAACCTCCTTCAAACGTAACCATAATCGTGTTCTCTTTTGTAACTATTATATTCGTCGTGATATACTAATTTAGTACTAATGTTTACAGAAGTATGGTCTCCAATCACGCCGCCAGAGGGCTGGGTTCTCATTTCCACAATCCCACCAAAACCAATAACAGAACCTACGTCTGCACCAACCACAACAACGACAACGACGACAACAGAAGCACCAACGACAACCGAAATCATCCAGACTGAACCAACGGTCATAACAGAAGCAACGACGTCTGAAAAGGTCTCCATACCGATAACAGAAGCTCCTACCACTATTCCATCATCGACTGCATCTTCTACAGTAGCACCTTCTTTATCGTCTCCACCGGCTACTGCTTCAATGGCGTCTTCTACGCTGACGTCACCAGCGGCTTCAGTTTCAACTTCACAGTCAACCAGTGAAGCGCCAACTTCACCGCAGATTGTTGAATTTACGGTGAATGTAACTTTGTCACCTACAGTCCCTACTTCGACTCCAAGTTTAGGGTTGACAGTAAGCCCATCGGAGAACACAACTTTGGCTCCTAATCAGACTGATGTATCCTCGGAAGCTTCATCAACTATTGGTGGTAAGATTTTTTTTTTGTGATTCAAAATCATTTTTGGCAAAGCGTCGTTAAGAGATTATCTATAAGACTCAGAACTAATTACAAAATTTTGGATTGAGTTTAAAATAAGATATTTCGAGCATTTCACTATCCACTGCTTATGGTGCATCGTAGGAGACAATTGAGCAGACATGCCACCTGATGTTAAATGATCACACGTTTCCTCTTAATTGGAGGTATCGAGTAGTAATGCCTCATCGATTAACTGATGAGTAGAGGAGGGGATTTCAGTAACATATCTGCCCATATAATCTCTGGATAAACCTTAAAGATACTCTTTAAGGTTGGTCCTTTAAATGCCAGTTTTCTTGAGATTAGTTTTCAATCTTAGACTTTACTTCAAGGTCACCCAATTCAAATACATGGGTGTACCTAATTTCTTGGTGGATGGAGGCAAAAAGGTAGTTGATAAATAGACTCCTTTAAGATATGTTATAAATATTATACTGTCCTTAGTTTGTTATTTCAACGTATTGCAATTGCATTGAATGTAATTAGATTGAGAAGTTAACGCAAAATACAATTGTAACGACAATAGGAGATATACAGGCAGACAAAATTATAAAACCTCTTTGCACAAACCCCATCCACAAACAGAAAAGTTATGTAATTCTTCATAAATCATTTAACTTTTATTAAAACAAGACTTGAGTAAACATAGGTATGGTTAGATCTGTCTATACCAGAAATGTTTACCATTTTTTTTTCTTCAAAACCCGGACATTCATGTACTCTCATCCCAATTAGATCTATTCATAGATTTCCTAAGTCATAACCTCATTCCACTGAACCGTAGTGAGATAAATACAGCTGTTATGGTACAGATAACTATTTAGCATAACTGACCTTAACCTTGGTCTGTCGCTTTGTCTGAACTAGTTTGGTTCATGCAAAAACTAGTTGAACATGCTGTCGAGACTCGCTAGTAATGGAGCGATCTACTTTATGCCCTATTGCTGGATATTAAGAAACTTGACTGGAAATTTATTCATAAAAAAGTAATTTTGTTTTTCACTGTTCATAATGTATAACTTTGTAGATCAATTTATACATTGCCAGCGTATCTTTTTATTGTTTTTCATAACCCTATTTTTTAATAAAAAAATTATATTGATTTGTGGGAAATTATCTTTATTAATTGTTACATTATAAAACTATAACAAAGTTTTTATTGCCAAAGACGGGAAAATGTTTTATAGATTTTTGTGGATAATCTTTGATATGTGCAATATTTACATGGGCGATTCACATTTTTTAGTCGTATTAGCCATTTTTTTTGCCTAGGGACTTAATAAATTAGAACTTTTATGAACAACTGTAGGTAGAAAAACATAATATAATTCCCGTTAATTTCGATCTCATATGACAATAATATGAGTTGAAATATTCATAAAAATATTTGTTTTTCTTTAGTCATAGTAATAAACCGTTAACTATTTACATAAAACAAATACGACCGGCACCATTGAGTATTTCTGTACACTTCCGTAGATGATATTGAAAGCAAATATTGATGTAACATTACTCTGTGTTTTAGATGTTACGACTCAATCAACAGCTCCTGTTAATATCAGCAATAACTTTAAGGAAGGTAAGTGATTTTTTATTTGTTTAAATATATTAAACGTTTATTTTCATCTTATATGTATAGCTGATTCTTATATTCTTATATATAATTAATATTTTACGTGATCAACTATTTGGCGCGAAACTTCGATAATGACATTTCAAACTCCACAGATGATTAAAACATTCATGCCACAGATTATTTAATATGCGGCCCATTGTCATGTTACTTTGCAAAATTCAATGCCCAAATGTTAATTCCGACGACTTGATGGTGGTTATCAAAACTTTGTGTGTTTTTTATAACATTTTTAAATGATCTATAGTAGATTTTGAAACAAAGCTATTACCGCCATCTAGTAACAGTATGCGTTAATAATGTACTGTTAATGATTTACTGTCGCTTCGAAAGATGGCGTTGCATTGTGTCTTTATCTGTGTTTTGAAGGAAGTCTTATTTACATAAAATTCGCATATTTATAACTACATTGTTAATATATAAAACTAATGACTTCAATCTGCAACTCAACTACTCTATTTATAGTTAAATCTTTGTCTTTGATGTCGTTAGAGTATTTTAGTAAAGATATATCTGTAACGTAACCTGTGTAATGACATTTAAAGAGCGATCATACATTTCTGAATATATTCAGTAATGCAGTGCTGCCACCTTTTATTGGACATTGAAAAGTTAGTAATATTTAGTGAAATACAACAATAGTTAATAAAATAGACACATGATTAATAATGTTGGTTATAAACTATCTAATTTTTTGTTGGTAATTTATTAATTAGTAAAATCTCTAAATATTATATTGAAAACCTCCTTCACTTATTTTCTGGACCTTTTAACGTTTATAAATAATACCAGCAAAGATCACTGTTTAGCGATAAAATCTTTTTGTATTATAAAGTTCTAAAATTGATTTTGTTTGACTTTACATAGAGCACAACAAAATATATTTATATTGTAATGTAATTGTATTGTATTGCACCAACCACTATCAGTGTCCAAAGCTAGTATTTTTTATTTTTATATATATAGTTATGCTTACTCTAATACACCTAACGGTCGAATAAATTTTCTTAGTTCTGTAAGTTACAAATACATTAATTTTCTGATTATTTAATGCAATTTATAACAATAGCTACAAACAGTAATCTATACAATATTATTTACTAATCGAAAATACTCTTGCGGGATATATCACCGTTCTTATTATTTCTTTATTAATAATTAAAATAGTTACATTGGTTCATCGATAAATCGATCAATAGATACGATCGGTCGTTGGACTGATCGATGTATCGGTAGTTACATCGATCAGTAAATAGATCGGTTGATAGACAGATCGATATATCAGTAGATAAACAGATAATAGTGTTATTACTGCAAGGGTTCCATTTTTCGTTTTATTTCGATATGGAAGTGATGAAAACGATCACAGATAAACAATTTAGCGGCAAAAATACGCGCCATTAACAATGTGCGATTAAGTCGTCCACGTCACAATAATTGCAGCCTTGGAGCTGGCGGCTTCCTCGTCGGTTATTGAATGGGAGATTAAAGCATTGTTTTGAAACAGGATTATCTCAGGTCTGTGTTGCTTCATACTAGAATTGCCATAGTGTAATACCGACGTTGAACAAACATATATCATTGACAAATTTTCCCGTAATTATTTGAAAAAAAAAAAAAAAAGGTATTTTTTATTTATTTATTTACGTAGACAGATTAGTAGAAAAAAGTAAAGAAGATTCTAGAAAAAAGCCGAAAAATATCTGTATTGGATTTAGATTTTTTTGTTGTTTATAAACAAATTATTTGGAGAAATTACATAAATGGTGATCAGTTTTGTTCCCAATACCTGATAAATTAGGATAGCCCTAAAAAGAGGACTTCAGGATCTTCAATAAGAGTTATCCAGATACCCAATAGGAATCCTCCGAGCTCGATTCCAGTCAAAGTTTCAATCCTCCATCGCGAAGGTTTCCTTTTCCTTCCTAGGGCTGCTGGTAGACGGTTCCAGCTCCCACTCTAGCCGTCTGCAGCCCTGAAAGCCCCTTTAAGTCGCCTTTTGCGACAGGCAGGGGTAATAGTAGCTCGTATACGTACAGGGATAGAGTCCTAAGAATAGCAACCCTACTACACAATTAAACATTACATTAATTATTTACTTGATATTGATTATTCGTTGGATGTGATCGTTCATTGGAACGACACGAAGGCTATCACAGCATTAGGTCAAATGACAAGATTTATTCAAAACTATGGCATTGTTTCAATAAATCGCTACTGTGTAGTGCTAATGTTAGACGAAATACCGGATTAATCGGTAAACGTACATCACTACTACTGTGGCGGGTGTTCAAATCCCTAGCGAAAGTTTGACAGGTATTTTGGCGGGCTTTTGGGGTTAAGGTTATGTCTTCGGAATAAAAAGTATTTTATGAAGGATAATAATTGTTCTAATTACGAAGAAGAAACGGCGGGAAAGTATTGAGGAGTGATTTTCTTACTACAATTACAGACAGCACAGATTTATTAGCTCCCATAGATAAAGAATAAGTATAATATATTTTTCTATAAGTCACATATTTAAAAATAATTTTACAGTCGTTCTGTTGCATTTATAAAAATTAATAATTGAAAATACTTACATACTCATACCCCCGCACTAAGATCCAATAATCACTACATGAACACTACAAACAACATATCACTAGCACACGCCGAAACTAAACATTTATACTACTCCGGGGATCGAACTCGGAACCCCTCGTTTCATTGACAGGATCATTAAATAGACTATGGAATCACCATCTTAAATAAAACTCACTTAATTTATAAATATATTTTAAATATGTTAATAATCTTCGGCTATTGGATCTACGCATAAATCTAACACTAAATACTCGAGCGACCTCTAGAATTTATTTTTTATTTTTTTATCGTCTGTGGTAATCTTGTAATAGATGTCAAAATTTAGATTTCTTCTAATATTTTATATTCCAATAAATTATATTAATCAATAAACTCGCTTATTTTATCTGTGGATATTTAAATCTATCAATATAAATATTATATCTGTGGCATAGTTGCGGTCACAGCATGGCCATAGTCATGGCTGAATGTTAACCACAGACCTTCATCGTTTATTGTAATTGAGATGATATCGCTACTGCAATCTGCTATTATATTAACAAGTAAACCTCGTATTCATAAACAATACTATACGATCTCACAGTGACATAGAAAGAGAAGAACAATTGTCCGTATTATAAATAAATAAACGCTAACGTAACATGAACAGCACAAATAACACGTCACCAACACCCATGACTGATAACAAATATTTATCTGTCACATAAATATCTGCCACGGGAATCGAACCCAGGACCCCTTCGCAGACAGGGTCACTACCAACTAGGCTACGGAGTCATCTTTGTCTCTCTAGTTTTCTGAACAACACTAAAGAAAAAGATGACATAGAGTAATTACACTAATATTTGTATACTTCGTCAGTAAGAGGTCTGTGGACGTTAGAACTGGTAATATCTAGGTGCTAGTAATTATAAGTAATTTATGTCCTGGAAGTAGATAACTATGTGTAACTGGCAGTCAATACCCATGAAACACAATCTATATATCTATATATATAATATATATAAAGGAAAGTCGTGTTAGTTACACTATTGATAACTCACGAACGGCTGAACCGATTTGGCTGAAAATTGATGGGGAGGTAGCTTAGAACCAGGAGACAGACTTACGATACATTTTGTTGTAAAAATAAATATTTAAAAGGGTGCAACAAGGGATGAATTGAGAATGCGTTTTCTTCAGCAATTTATATGTGAACTTTTTTGTCCATACTTAAAAGAAAAACTTTTCTTGCCCGACGTAAAAGTAATTTATGTAAAATCATATCTGATAGCCTGGGATCATGGGGGCGAAGCCACGGGCCTAAAACTAGTATATTGATATAAATTCTATTTTTAAGCCTTTTAACGTTTTATATGAATAACATATAAATAAAACTATTATAACATATCAAAGTACTAATTATAAGTCTATATTATACCCATTATGAATAACGCGTGTCTTCTTATACTACTACGTTGTCTGATCTATGTCGACAACATCGTGTGTGGACAGTATATACAAATAAAGTAATTACTGAAGCCTTACTAACCAAAGGGATTAGACAATAAATAAAACAGCTAACAGGAAATACTCTTTTAAATTCGAATTCCATGACAAAATGTTATAAAAAGCCAAAATCTAAGCATGTTTTGAGGTTACAAAATACACAGCATGAACAATTACTTACAATTTCCCTGGAAAACGTTCGTCGGAGCCGGGTGTTAACGTTGACGCAGTGTTTGTTCGCGTTGAAGACAAATAAATACATATTAATCACATTTTAGAACAGAAAACACAAAAAATATCAATTGTTTTGCTAGTGATGGCTTGCAGGGGTGACGTGCGCATGTGGCGCGCATGCGCGGTGCTCTGGACAGAGGTAGATTGTTTTTGTGTTTCCGAGCCGACGAGGCTGTATCGGTCGGGTTAGGGTTTGGCTTCAACCAATCGATGTTAACTTAAATTAAGGTTACGCTGCTTTGAAATTATTAATTACTTTTATCTTTGAGTTGCTAATGAGATACGGTTTTATATTTGCTTCCGAAGTGGGAGTCAATCCAAATAACCGATGTCAAGAAAGTTTGGTGGTACCGCTCCATACTTATTACACTTGTTCAAAATATAATTTGAGGAAGATACATTTATTCCAGTAAAATGGTCTGTATAATTTTTGGTACGTTTATTTATCTAAAAACTAAACAGCAAGTTCAGGGGGTCTAGACAAACACTTTTCTATTCAAACTCACGTTCCGACAATGTAATAACAAATGACATTAGTTTTCTGCACCAAATGTCATTCCCATACATTTTCAGAGCGTGAGCATGAATAGAAAAGCATCTTATCTAGGGGGAGGGGGGCAGATAAGTTAGAATTAGAGTAAGCACTAGCGAAAAAGGATAGTCTCATTGCTCATGGTATTTGCTGTGTTGGCGAGCCACAGCTACTGATTTTCAGTACGATCCGATTTATTGTGTAGATCGGTCACACGGTGAGTTAAATGAACTTTTTTACCTAATACAAAAACTATACTTACAAAGAAATTAAGTGATAAATATTTAAAATTTTAGATCGGGGTAGTGCCCAATAAAATTATACATTGTATACATAGTTATACAGCAGTAATAGGCAATAATACTATATATGTGTGAAATAAAGTGGATAATAATAGAATAAAGATTATAGCAATGGAAAGTTAAACAATCAAAGAGAAGTTGGATTGAGTGACTGCATCACATAAAATGAAGCGAAAGTGGAAGCGTCAAAATTTTGAAGTGGTTTCACAGTGTCACAATTTTTTTATTATACACGCCGTTATTTAATATAACTTTTGACACAGATGATTAAAACGATTGTTAAAATTTAAATATTGTATGGACATCATTGATATATCTTGAGAAGATGTGCATTTGATACTTTAATAAGCGTCGTAGCTTTTCCGAGTCAAAAGTTGTACAAAATCATGTAAATCTTCAGTTGTACAAAATCATGTAAATCTTCAGTTGTACAAAATCATGTAAATCTTCAGTTGTACAAAATCATGTAAAACTTCAGTTGCACAAAATCATCAAAATCACATTAATGTATAATAAACAGAGTGCCCAGGCATAGATACACCTCCTTTTCACCTCCTGTTCGTCTTAGGAACCTTTGACCTGGCTAGGTTACAATTACCTTCTTTAAGAACCAGACGTGACGTATTAAAGCGTGTTTCAATTTCAACAACGGAAAATTTATTACTTATCTGAAAAACGTATTGTTTCTCTGCTTCCTGCTTGGTCAAAAACGCATCAGTGTTGAATTTGGCGTCACTGACGACCTGGACATTCTTGGACTTTCCATATGGTTATTCGTGTATCGGCTATTTGCATCGATAACCTCTCTTGCAACTGAATATGTCTTATCACAATGATATTCATGTATATCTTTGTCTCCATTTCCGCCATTAAAAATATCAACCTTTATTATGTCCCTGTTACATCCGTATTCTAATACGTTAATTAATAGTTTTAAATAATACTACGGAGATGTGTCGATTATGATGAGATGAGATGTTTAGCGTCTAAAAATAATGTATTTTGCATGTAAAAATAATACAGCTTTATAATTATTGTTAGAAATAAAGCTCGATAGAATTTTATCGATAAATAGAAATCCCTTCGGGGGTAAAACGTTCCCGGCGTGATTGTGAACAGCGGAACTGAGCGGAAATGTGACAAACTATTTTCCGATGAGATATTGCGATTGTGCAGTTGGCCGTACTCACCACGCCTTCATCCACACACACGCTCAATATATGTTTTGTATTCATAAGACAATATACATGTTGATGTTTTGATCAACAAATATATAGGTGTTGCTTCATAGCGATTCTATAACTTTATACTTTTTATTAGTGAAGCGATTAAAATGAAATAAACACTAAACATTAATACAAGGTTATTTAAATACTTCAGTGAAAATTATATTCACATCGGCTAAGCCGTTCTTTAGGTTACCTAACGGAAACAAACACACAGACAAAGAGACAAAAATTTTCCATTTGCAGACATCAACAAGTTTAATTTTATATAATTACAATTGACATTGCGGTAACCTGAACGGGTTTACTTTAGCGCTCAAAATGGCAATATGCTATAATATCTACATATGTATATTATTAGTATGTTCTATGATTGGGCTTTGCATAAAAAATATATAAGCATTATTATTATAAGTAATTGATATTATTGCTAGTATCATCTTTCCGTGAAGCCTGCTTGGCTAACTACCACTCTCTTGCTTTAGTCATACGACTTATCATATTCGGGCTGGCGACTAGAGGGGCAAATCACCAGGTCAGGTAGTCTTCCCTCAAAAATTTTCAAATACGAAGGCATTAAATATGGACTGTTTGCCCTCATTCTACTAATTTGGGATGAGTTTGTTCCACAAAACTGGAAAAATCCTTCTATCAGCATACTATACAAAGGCGAAGGAGATTTCTGATGTAGCTGGATGAATCTTTAAAACTGAAAAATAATAAACAGTGTGTCACCGTCAACTGATAGGTCTGGAAAGGCATCAGGTTAAGAAATCTCGTCTAGAGAAAGCAATACCTTCTTGCTTGAGAGACTACTCAATATAAGGAAATAAATAATATAAGGTAAAAAAGAACTGGTAAATTTTTCACTTCTTTTTACATTTCATTACCTTACTAATTACCTATAGACTTTTCAGTTCTATTCGAGGTTAGTCACAGATGTTGACGGGCGCCAGAAGTTCTGCAGTACAAGCCCCTTGCGATTGCTGTCCTTATCACACAAAAAAATGTTTTGCAAACACATAAAAATAATATTGGCACCATAATGGTTAGTGCTACACAACTATCGACACCTTTATGCAGAGCCTTTATGCCCACCATAACAGAGCCAGTAAACGTAAGTGAAAAGTAAAAGGAAAACTATAGATTTATTACGTAGTGCAGTTTACGGCTCGATGGATAATGGAGGCCTCGCGTTTGACGTCTCGTAAAATAGGAGGGGTTCCGAGACTGATTACAGATATATCGCCTCACAGCTTTATTGGTTCAAACAGTTACTTTATGCTTATAGAAGATTTGATACCTAGAGGCTAGACTTTTTAGACATTGCATGCCTTGTTTATTGGGATACTTCTATCTATCTATCTAAATACTTAGTTCATAAGGAAAATAAAAAAAGTTGTGGATGAAAATAATTGTAGTCTAGTTATAATTTCTATTTCCATAATTCTTTTGTTTGTGCATAGCATAAATATGTAAAATTAGTAAATGTTACTGTCAGTTACTGTAATTAATTATGACATTACTTATTATTTTGATATTATAATAATAGATGAGGTTCATGAAAAGGTTGTAGGTAACAATGTTTGTAAATAGATGATGAATTCCTAGTGGTTGATTCACGATCGTTTATTCAAATAGGTCACAAAATAACTTGCTTTTTTGCGAATTACGCAAGTTTGGCATGACATTGGCCAACCTTATGATATATTAATAAATAATTAATAAAAAAAGAACTTCAAAAATAAAATCTCCAAAATGGCAGTAAACATTTTAAAATAACTAAACACCTTACTAGTTTAAATAAAATATTAATTGCAATAACTACTGTAATATAACAATCATCAAAACGTACAGAAATCAAGAGCGTGTTTTTCTTGAAGTTAAGTTAATAAATGAAGACATTATCTAACAAAGTACAGTTGTTCCAACAACCATTATCGCTTTATTTAAGCCGTATAAAGCTGACAATCCACTAGAGGTATACGAGGCAGCTAGGCGGTAAGCGAGGCGAAGCTAAGCTATGCAACTTGTTAGTTCAGAACGGTCAGTCCGTTTCCACCAGTGCAAAGCTAATCTGTACAATAAAAATCAAACAATCCTATTAGTGTTTTGTATTTCCGTAGCACATCTGGTGTAAGAGAAGCCTTTCAGGATTCGAAAGCGAAGGAATTTTCAGTACCACCAGCCCCTGCCACTCATGGACATCTGTGATAAACTTCGCACAGGACAATAAGAGAGACCTATTAGTATTAGGTGTTAATAAGAATATCAGTTTGTTATTATTCGTTAGAAAGAGGTCTGTGGACATTAGGACTATTAGTGTAGGTTATTCGTATTAGTATAATTACTATAATTCGCAAAATAGAGGAGGCCTATGTCCAACAGGGGACCTTTAAAGGCTGATAGATAGATAGATAGATTCCTATTAGTAACTATTAACAATGGTTCAGTTAGTAATTTTTCCTCCTCGAAATTGGTCACAGATGCGTTACTATCCCTGAGCATAGATTGTCTCTTGTATAAGTGTAATCGATAATCTAAAGCACTAATTAGACCGAAATACGATGGCTATAAGGCAAGTTATTGCTTGACAGAAATATGTGATACGATGGTACCTCGTTTCGTACCACACAAGAATCTAGATAGTAATTGTAGCAATTGTACTTTAAATTCCGTATGTCACAGGCCTTATACATGTCTTGGTTCATATCTCAGTACAAATTATTATGATCTAGTGTTCCGTCTTCCTTGTTAAGTTGAAGCACTTGTAAATAGCTAGTGGCTTATTCATTTGAATGTCTCTTGTGTCGTATTAACCCCAAAACGCCAAGCCAACTTCGTGACACGCTTAGCCAGTGACGTCATCTGAATATTCATTGGGCGATTTACGCTATACATTCCATATTTCCGTACTTTCCACTTAAGGCGCATACCCCAAAGTATATTTTCGGTTTTTTATCGACAAAATTCCGTATTCACGGCTATGTTTACATCAGTATTACCAGGAAATGTTATTGTACGTACAAATCCGACACAGATTTTTATTATGGATGTTAAACAGCCGCTACGGTGTTCATTTAAAAAAGACAGTACTTAACCCGTTTAATACGAAATCCCAAATACGACATTAACCGGATTCTCGCAAAAAATGGCTTAAAAACATATTTCGCCTTTCCATTATTACAACCCGTTATTGTCCCACTACTGGGCTCGAGTATCCTCTCACCTCTCAAGGTGGGGTTGGCAAACTTAAAATACTTATAGGAACATTATGGAGAACTCTCAGGTGTTCACTTTTCCTCACGATATTTTCCTTCAAAAGATAATTAAATTGTAATACGCACATTATTGTTTAACAACAAGCGGTGTGTGCAGCTTTGAACTCAGACCCACGCGTTAAGCAGACCAACTTTGAAACCGCTATGCTATCATACATGTTTATAACGAATCATGTAATTAAGCCCTTTTATTTGAATTTAACACGATACCTTTAAATTTCGTTTAATTTACGACTTTATATTCTCTAGAGAACACCATATTTAATTTAATTTAACATAACATCGTAATGGAGCTTTTATTCAGTATTTAAACATGTTTTAAAATCATTAACTGTCCTGAGCTAGTTAAAAATATTATATCATTATTCACAGTGAATTTTAAATATATATTTTTTCTTCAGAATAAAAAAAAAACGGCTTAAAATCAAAGATTCCAATATGACGGTTACATTAATACATTGTTTTCACGGCTAATTTTCTGTTTTAATTCAGGTAGTGAGATAGATCGATACCTACCTATATATATATGTATTTAAACATTCTACAATGTAAAATAATTTCATTGAAACAACACATAACCCTTACGTTTCATTCGTTTTAATTGCCAACGAGTTCGTTAATAGACAATTATTGAAGGGCCATCGCGTCTGCTTGATTTTAAAAATGGTTTACTTTTGGGTCAACATGTAAAAAAATGCTTTGATAATTAATTTTGAAATGTTCAGTAGTTGAGAGATTGAATATAAGGAGAAAAAAAAACAGGTGAAAAATTACATGAAGGGACCGGACACCTATGCTTCATCCATCCCTGGACATACAAGCAAATGTTGTCTCGAAAACAAGAATATATAAAAACTCTTTCATCTCAAAGTTATGAGTCATTTTTGTGATCTTTTTGCCTTTGTAATTAAATCTAAGACTAGTTCAGACCCTGGATTAAACATGGTTTAATCTTAGTACTAGTTAAACCGTGTTTTGTTTTGTAATAAGTCTGGCAAGGTCTTAGACGGAAGCTTAAAACATAATACAATAATGTTAGAGGCAAGTTTTACTTAAATTTAGTAGCGTTAAGTTGGCAAAGAAAAATTATTTATTCCTGCTGGATTATGATTCTGGACGTAGATAACCTGCAAAGTCGCGTCACTTTCAAATGTATACACCATTACTCTTCTTGTATCCTGGTTCTTGAAGATAGTGGTTGTCGATTTTAGTATCTAATCATATATCAACGTTTATTATTTTTTATTATAACTTTGAAATAAAAAATCTACAGCGATGCTTTACAATTAACGATTAATATTAAAATTATCAAGTGAATGGTGAGACTACTTTAGGTAGCTGTATTTTAATTTGTCACATATATACATGGCAGTTTTCAAAAGGAGAGTGAATAGGCTTTTTATAAGTTAGTGCGCTCAACATCATAGACTCAACGCCACTTACCATCAGGTGGGATAGTAATCAAACATTAACTTATATTACGTGAAAAAAATGCAAATTTGTAATCACAAGTGTCAAAGTTATTAAAAATTGTAAATATGTAAATTAACTCACAGGAAAAATTTGTCATACCTCAAAGGACGCCATGGCTACATTGGCTACGTACATATTTCCTACTACCGCCCCACGGCAGTTTCGCGCAGGTGCAATTAAAATAAAAAAAGGTTGACTTTATCACTATA
>DWPA01002874.1:0-15004 GCA_018251375.1 Calpodes ethlius
TTTTTACAAATTCTACTGACCTTAATATGAATGATATAAAATTAAAAAACTAAATAATATTATTCTTTACATGTATAGTAAAAATAACGGTCAAATAGGTTTATTAAATTGCAATGCTGAATTAAAATTTAACTCTTCGAGTTTTTTGTTCAGAAAATATGGCCTTGTCTTAATTTATCGCGAGTGCTATTCGATTTTCTATCGCTAATATTGCCAGTTCCGTGTTCTGCCCCCGGGTGTCGGTCGAGTCGATGGTCACAGAAAAATAACAGTGAAAGTTCTATATATGTAGGTTTATTTACTCTGTGGTCAAAGTTAAGTAATTTATGAGTTGTGTATTCGTTTGTAAATAATGAATTTGGCCGCCGGGAGCATTAATATCCTAGATTCCGGGCTGCATGTAGCGAGGTGCGTGGCGGTAAGTGAGGTTAACGTGTTAAGCTGGACTTTCGCTCCTGGGCGCAGGCGGGTGCAGGCGGTGCGGGCGACCGGCGACAAGATGCGGCTGATAATCCTTGAGGATGCGTCGGTGGTGGCGGAGTGGGCGGCGCGCTTCGTGATGCAGCGCATCCTGGAGTTCGGGCCGGGCCCCGAGCGCCGCTTCGTGCTGGGGCTGCCCACGGGCGGCACCCCGCTCGGCATGTACCGCCGCCTCATCGACTTCCACCGCGAAGGACGGCTCTCCTTCAAATACGTCACCACGTTCAACATGGACGAGTACGTCGGTATGTTTGCGCCTTTTTACCGTTACTTTAAAAATACTTATAACGTGTACGAGTTCTCAAAGCTCTCAAAGCTTACTGCCCCCGTGCTACGCTGAGTGCGCGACCGCGGGGTGATGCAGCTCGAGTTCGTTCGACCGAAGCCTTAGGTAAAGCCCCCGCTCCACCACTAAACTACAATAAATTTAAAAACATCATTTATTTTTGTGATTAACCGAAAAACGAGAAGTCAAGTCACTGACCAAGTGGCCACCCTAATGAGTCATTCGGCGGCTGATCCGAGCTAGAGATGTCATGAATGATGAATATAAAAATTAAATCCATTCTAACCATCGAGAAGAGGCCAGTGCCCGGTAGGCCGGCACGAGATTGGAACAAATATCCGCCTCGATACAATCCATACATGTAATAAATAATAGTTAATTATGACCTTCCTTTGGCGGAATAAAATATCGAGAGGCCACGTCACGTGCACACGAGAGAGTTCATCATAACGTTCTCTAAGTGTGTAGTCTGCCACGCTCGCTCGGAGAACGAGCAGACCTGAGTCCGAGAGGGTTGTAATGGTAATGGATTCTTAAAATATAATTTTCTCAGCCATCGCTTTTTTTTATCTTTGATCGTGACCAGTAGACATGTTGATAAATGACGACCAACACGCCTACCGGCATACATTCGACTCAATACCAAAATGACCGCAGGTCTCCCGCGCGACCACCCAGAGTCGTACCACTACTACATGTGGAACGAGTTCTTCAAGCACATCGACATCGAGCCGGCGCACGCGCACGTGCTTGACGGGAACGCGCCCGACCTGGTGGCCGAGTGCCGCCGCTTCGAGGACCTCATCAGGGAGGCGGGCGGCGTGCACCTATTCATTGGAGGTACCTCCCACACTGTCCATTCTAGCGCGTCCGCCGGACGACCAGCGGGCTCCCTCCCGCCACGCGACACCGACCGACGCGCACAATAAATTACTGTTATACATTCGTACACTACTCCCATGGACCTATGTATAACAGGGTGGGGAAGTCTAGTTCGTGGTGTGTAGCCTGTGTGTGTGTGTGTGTGTGTGGCAGGCATCGGTCCGGACGGGCACATCGCGTTCAACGAGCCGGGCTCGTCGCTGGTGTCGCGCACGCGCGTCAAGACGCTGGCCCACGACACGCTGGAGGCCAACAAGCGGTTCTTCGGCAACGACATCAGCAAGGTGCCGCGGCAGGCGCTCACCGTCGGCGTCGGCACCGTCATGGACGCCAAGGAGGTACGTACGCGCCGTCGCCCGCCGGCCCCGGCCACCGCGCGGGGACGGTCGCTAGTACACGGCTCGCTGTGCAGGTGATGATCCTGATCACCGGCGTGCACAAGGCGCTGGCGCTGGCCAAGGCGGTGGAGGAGGGCGTGAACCACATGTGGACCGTGTCCGCCTTCCAGCAGCACGCGCAGGCGCTCTTCGTGTGCGACGAGGACGCCACCAACGAGCTGCGCGTCAAGACCGTCAACTACTTCAAGGTAACGCTCTGCTGCAGCACCCCTCGACTTCCTCAATGGCTCCTCTCAGTATGACTGTTAATTATCGTGAATATCGTAGTACGAGGCCGACGCCGCACTAACCGTCGTAAGCCCGGGGGCGGGTCGCGCATGTTGCGTAAAGCTGAAGCGGAAGGGATGCATGAGGCACTTATATTTTAATCTTAATTAAACAAAATGTTTTATTACACGAATCACGTCGCGGTCGTAATGAAAAAAAAATTACCGTCGTCGTCGGCATGACATCGGTCGGTATCGATGCCAACGCGGCACTGAAGTAGTTAATGCACTAACTTTATTTCCTACAGTTTAACAAGCTAGAGCAGGCTCCAGTCGAGCCTTTCAATGTAATTAAGTAGTTCTGGTGGTGGATGGTGGTGGACGGCTACACCGTTCGACAATATATTGACATGCGCACATCGACGAGGTGATCGAACCCCCGTACAAAACATTGGACCAACCGCCTAGAAGCGACTGGGTCATATTAGTGTGAGCTTAGGTGGTGGTGGCTCGGTGTCGGACCGGACGCGGTACTAGTTAAGGTTACGGTATAAGTGTGCGTGTAAATGTGTATGTGTGTGTGGGGCAGGCGCTGAGCGGCGAGCACCAGCGCATGATCGACGGCGTGCCCGTGGACCTGCAGCGCGTCTTACACTGACCCCACCGCCCCACCGCACCCCGCGCCCCGCGCCCGCTCCCCGGTTTACGTTTTGTTACTACTACATACTATATACACTCATTTTAAACGAGAAAAATATGGCCCCGCAAATAATCGAGTGCGGTAAGTTTTCGATGGATCGATAGGAGTAAATAACTCCACCAGTGAATCGATAATGGCCGAACGACCCTCACATTCCATTTCCCGATAACGTTGATCGTTAGTTATCAAGTGACGGTGTAATGCGAGCGGAGCCGGCGCGCGGCCGTCTGTTGCAGAGCCTCATGGGGGAGCACAACAAGCTGATAGCGGGCACGCGGTGACCGGCGACGCGCGCCCCGCCCGCCGCCCCTCGCGCCCCTCCACGGACCCTGCCCGCTTTATCACGCTGGGTTACGGTTAAGTTTAAGTGTAAAGTAATCATAAATTTGTATATTGTGAATATGAATCTATATTAAATAAAAAATACGTGACTGAGCGTGCCATTTCATCGCCCCGTGCCCCCGAATTGCGAGCGTGCGCCGACGTCACCAGTGGCAGTCGCCGCCGGCGGCCGCGCGGCACATGCGCGCCAGCAGTCCGGCCAGCTGCAGCGGCGCGGCCAGCCCGCCCGCCAGCCGCACCGCCGCCAGCCCCACCTCGCGGACGAGCGCCAGCCGCAGCTCCTCGGACACCTCCAGCGTCTTGCACACGCGGAACATGTTGCTCACAATGTCCTCCGCCGCGTACCCCAGCTTGCACAGTTTCGCGATCACCTGCCGGTGCCCATGTGCTGTTAATCTTTTTGTATCGACGAATGGCACTCGCAATCGAAACTTAAATACGGTGAAGAGAAAAAAGTGCAACCTGGTCAGTATTTGTATTTCCGTACGTAACTTATACAATTTAAACATATCCATCACTGTTAACATTCTGTTTCTGTTAACACATTGGAAAACTAGCATCCTACACCATCCAGAAGTCATCGATGAGTCGGAAATCAAAAGTATAACTTCTCAATGGACGAATATCGTACTACTGTATTTTCAAGTATTTACTATTGGTACCAGGTACACTGCAAACCCAATCACAGAGCATGTCAGGTGGAATAATGGCAACACCTCAACATATATTACATTAATCCAATCCAATCGAACACATCTTTGACTGTGACCAATTGGCCGGCTACATCCGCAATCACCTTGTACGCCTCGTGGATGTCCTGCCGCGTGCACGCCTCCAGCATGTGCTTGACGAGCAGCGGGTGCGGCTCGTCGCACACCTTGAACACGTTGTCGGGGCTGACGTGGCCGAAGCCCTGCGCCGTGGACTGCAGGTTGTTGAGCGCGGCGCGCAGGTCGCCCTGCGCCGTGAACACCACCGCGTTCACGCCCTCCTCCGTGTACGACAACTGCTCCTTGTCGCACACTTCGATTATCTGCGTGGGTTGAACGATCACCAGAGTTGAACAAACCTCGTTTGCTATATGTATCAGTACACTTGTACCATTCTCGTGCCGTGGACAATTGGAAAATCTCACGCAGGGATTGTAGCATCAATATTACCATTATTAGTAATTCATTAATCAAAATAAAAAAAAAAAAAAATTACTATCATTGTTATGCATGGGGCCTTGAGAGAAAAAATATTTTTTATTCTCTCATATTTCTTGGCATACAACTCATTGATGATGATGATTATATGTGAAGTGTCAGCTTGTTTATCAATTATTTATACAAAAGAAAATAAGCCGTTTTTATTTGAATGAAATAAAACAACCAAAAAAGCTTGTGAGGACAGAAAATATCTTTTGATAACATACACCAATTTATTACAGAATTAATTGGTAATGAGCAGAACCGTTTCCGGTCTGGTCATTTCCATTCACCTTTGTCTTCTCTGCAACTATTTTAGACTCTAAAGACTGGCAACACTAAACCACTCAATTGTGGATCAATTTTACTGGTATTTCAAGCAGTAATACATTTATATCCATGACTTAATTGTATAAATACATATAGCACGCTTCAAAAACATCTGCTAAATCTGATAATGGTCTAAAATGTTACTTTTTATTAAATTATTATAATTAATGACAATTACACCTTGAATTTTAAATAACTAACCCAAACATAAAATCAAAATTTCAAATAAATACTTTTAATACCATATTATATAATAATTCAGCGTCTACACTCGACAAAATTGTAATTCTATATACATATACATAAATTGTGGTATACAATAAATAATTACTCTTATATTCAAACAATGAATACACTACACATGCAACAATAATACCAAAGTGACTTTTAATTTTGTATAGTACTTAAGGGCAGCAATTTCTGACTCGGGCTTGTCACTCCACAATTATACAGTTTCGCAGAAATCAAGTTGCGTGCAGTATATAAATATACACGTATAAAAATACAATAAATAACTAAACAAACCTTAGCCAAAATCTGTGGATCGGTGAGGCGCGAGTAGCGCAGCACGGCGCACCTCGACTGGATGGGCTCAATGATCTTCTCGCTGTTGTTGGCAGCCAGTGCGAACCGCGTCGTACTAGAGTACAGCTCCATGGTGCGCCTCAATGCCTGCTGAGCGCCGTCCGTCATGCTGTCCGCCTCGTCCAAGATCACAATCTTGTGCCGACCGGCCGGCAGAGTCACCTTCACCAGAGTTATCACAATGATCTCATATAATCTAGTGATACGAGGGAACGTGTTATGCCAATGTCGCAATTAAGTTACCTTTTGCTGGGCGAACATCTTGATCTTATTTCGAACCACGTCGATGCCGCGGTCATTGGAGGCGTTGAGTTCGAGCACTGCATCCTTGAATGCGGAACCCAGTAGGGCGCGCGCTAGACACAGGATTGTGGTCGTCTTGCCCACGCCGGGTGGGCCCGCTATGATGATGTTGGGCGCGTTGCCGGCACGCGCGAACACCGCCAGCCGAGACACTGTGTCCTCGTTACCTACGATATCGTTGAACGTCTGGGGACGGTACTTTTCAATCCAGGGGAGATGTGAACACGCTTTATTTGCTCCCGTGATGGACTTCGTACGTTTTACTGATGCTTCTGGAATCTCGTCTAC
Organism: Calpodes ethlius; assembly: GCA_018251375.1. Classification (NCBI taxonomy): domain Eukaryota; kingdom Metazoa; phylum Arthropoda; class Insecta; order Lepidoptera; family Hesperiidae; genus Calpodes; species Calpodes ethlius. The sequence continues at coordinate 5,991 of DWPA01002874.1, forward strand.
CTCCATTATAGTGACATCGTCGTCGCACATCTTGACAGCGAAATACTTAAATCAAAACAAATATATAATTCTTGAAAATTTACTTCCACAATTTCAGAACATATCTGTTTAATTTAACAAATTACATATTTGAATTATACACAAAAAACAACTAAAATTTCAGGACTCAGTTTTTACTGGTCTCAGACAGTGAAAGATCACAATCTCCATAAGAACACACACCAGCAAATGAGCAGTGTAAAGTGTCACCAGTTAAAGAACACCTTTTCAATCACAACTTCGTTATTATTATGATTTTTTAAGAAAATTTTGGCAAACATCAAATAGGCGCGTAATTTTTTATACTTCACATGTTTACGTCAATATCCACATTGACAACGACAACAGCAAAAAACAGACACGCACAGAGTACAATGCAATAGGTTAAATATAACACAACATTTTTGTATCAATCCACCTTAGGACAAGACAATAGTTTGACCAGAAAACGAATGTCATTTGTTATTCATTGTCGAAGCGTGAGCGTAAATAGAAAAGGAGTTTGGAGGATCTCAAGATTAAGCCTCAGTACAAAACATATTATTGCACTCGTGCGCGCATTCAAATTGATATGGCACAAAAACATTTTATTACTATATTGTATGCTTAATTGGTGGATGCACATTGTCCACAGAATAAAAATAGGGCCAGATAAATTTTAATAGAGTAAATATACGTATTCATCTAAATTGACAACTGTCACCATACAAAGTTCTCTTTAAATTTCGTAATCTGTGATTGTCAGTTTTCAGTGATATTTTGTAGTGGTAAACAATTCTAATTTTTTCAAATTATATTTCATAAAACTATCTTATTGCAGACCAAGCACCTCAGAAATTAAAATTTGCTGTATGGTTCAATGAGCTTATTTAAATTAGTAGTATATTTTTTTGCGAAATGTCTGCAATAGTATGTAACTGATGAATCATCATTACAAATAATCGTTTCTGTCACAAAGGTAAAAACTTTAGACCATTAAAGGTTATTTAAAGGCTTTGTTGTAGTATCACAGTGTCCTTATTTCAGTGGTTATTATTTTGGACGGAGGGAAAGGGTGTTACATCCTATTATATAAAAACATGATGATTAATTTATCGAACTATTTTCATCTAATTCTATTAAAAAGGGGCAATATTTAGGAAGTTCGATTATGACGAGACCCTGCTGAACTCTCAGCAACAAACAGTTTTCGAAAAAAGTAGTGAAAACGCGTCCTAAACTTAATTAAACTAACTTTTACAACTGCATGTAGCGTTGGGTAAGGGAAGGTTTAAAAGTGAGTTCATAAGAGGTCTCAAACATTACTTTGTCCTGTTTCATATAAGAGGGGAACTTAGTTGAATTTCCAATAATACACACTCCCCATACATCGGAAATCATACAAAGTAAGACTAGTTCAAATTATTTACGGGTGTCACATTTGGAGAAAGATATTTGGACATTTAAAGCAAAAAGTACAACCATATGACATTAATTTGTCTTAGCTCATGTCCTGATTGAAATACTCAATTTGTTGACTTTATCTTTTTCTTTATTTACATAATGAGAAATTATATGACACAAAGTCAAAAGGGAAATGAAGTTTTACAAAAGGCCTGATAATTATTATGACGCATTTAATATTTACAAACATTAAAAACATTGTTTTGATGCCTCAATATCAATATGGAATAAACATAAAAAAATTACTCAAAGCCAGATAATACCATTAATATTACTGAAGCAGTTGACTATTTTAAAACAACATTTTTCCAATGTTTCAACATCTATGTCAAAATTAAATTTAAATGATTAAACTGTATTACCACATATTATTAAATTTGTGATGAGGTCTCTTTCAAATAAAATAAACAAGATAATATTTCAAAGAGTTTAAACATTTTGAACTGTTCCCACATTATTTTGATTTTTCTTGGACAAATGAACTACTTCTGAGAAGTCGTTGCAGTGGCTACCATCCTGTTGCTTAAGCTGGGAAATTATTAAAATTTTTGTTTAATCTTGCAACTTTCTATACTTTGACAATTATATACTTGTTGTTAGTCAGTGATTAAAACTCACCATGAGTCTGAAATAAATTGAAGTTGAAGGAAAACTTGCATTAGGAATTAAAACTATTTTTATTTTGTCTTGGTTCAAAAAGATTAGCTTACAATTATATTGGACTCATTGAAGCTAGTAACAAAACAAAATTTTCCCAATGGTATATAGGTTCAGTTATTGCGTTAGTAAAAAAGTTATACAGCCATCTATAATTATAGCCAGTTAATAATGCAGTATCTGCTGGTTTGTTGTTGAGGTTTAACATGAATAATAACAATCTTGGTTTTGGTAGGACTGTGAATGTAGAAAATATTGTTATGTGCGCCCACACCCCACTTACTTATATGGTTCCAAACGTACGGGAGAGACAGTTGATAACAAAATGTCTTTGGTTGTTGGTGAAGGTTGTAGAGTTAAGTGATGTCAATAAACTTTTGTATTGTGTGGAAGTCATTGATGACATTTGTTAAGGAATTGTTCTGTTTCACAGGTTGAATATATATATTTGTTACTTGCTTGTTGCAGAATATTGCTACTTGTTAATTTATGTTAATCAGCTACAATAAATCAGATGAGGTTGCAGTGGTCTCTCGGATTTATATGTTCATGGTGATATGCGGGCTTCAAGTAACATATATTTTGTGGGTCAATTACTTTTTTCCACCTTCCAGTACAATCATATAGTGTTGAATCATGTTTCCCGATTATAAGTAATTGTGTAGTGGATGCGGTGCATCACTACATCTCAAATGAATTACACGGGTTCTTTGTTTCTATTGTGTTTGGTTGTAACATTGAATTATAATATCTATGATGAGTGGTAGGCTCAGGGAAGCTATGGACACAGACCACACTGCTATATTTCAAAAAATTATTCATCCAATCAATACAGGAATGCAATAAAGTTCTATCGTGTTACAGTCTGTCACTAGAGCACTTATAATAATGGAGTGGTTGTTCGGTCACCGAATGACGCCGGAGGAGATGCTAAGGAAGAACCAGCGCGCCCTCAATAAGGCCATGCGCGACCTGGACCGCGAGCGGCTCAAGATGGAGCAGCAGGAGAAGAAGGTCATCCAAGACATCAAGAAGCTTGCCAAGGATGGACAGATGGTAATGTTCATCCCGTAACTGTCGAGTCATTCTTTTGGTAGTCTGGAGCCAAGCGTTGTCAGCCCTCCAAGTAAGAAAGTGCTATTAACTCCAAATAAAATCCTTAATACAATATATATATATACAAAGTGGGTTCCTCGGTGTGAACTCGTGTTCAGTGTATATTTACTTTGTTGTTTATTCATTAAGTTAATCCACTTACCGTTTCCAAGTACTAACGTCCACTATATAACGGGTGTCGGGTGCGCGGCGCAGGACGCGGTGAAGGTGATGGCGAAGGACCTGGTGCGCACGCGGCGCTACGTGCGCAAGTTCATGATCATGAAGGCCAACATCCAGGCAGTCTCGCTCAAGATCCAGACGCTCAAATCGCAGAGCAGCATGGCGCAGGCCATGCGGGGCGTCACGCGCGCCATGGCCACCATGAACCGCCAGCTCAACGTGCCGCAGATACAGAAGATCCTGCAGGTACTCGAACACAGTATGGCCACGGCCCCGGTCAGATGGGAATTGGCAGACTTGCAATTTTTTTTGTGAACATTGTACTTTGTAAAGTACATAGGTAGAATCAGGTTTACTCAGGAATTTTTCTTTGGTGAAAACAGTGATGCACTGGTGTACTTCATTGTTACTCTTGATTCGAAATGACCATTAATGCCAGCGAACGTTCCTCCTCGGCAGGAGTTCGAGAAGCAGTCGGAGATCATGGACATGAAGGAGGAGATGATGAACGACTCCATCGACGAGGCGATGGAGGCCGACGACGACGAGGAGGAGAGGTGAGCCGACACGACACGAGCGCGGACATCACGCCGTTGTGACTTGTCGAATCAACACTACCTCCGATGTCAGAATGTACCTACATAGTAACGTGTTTGCAGCGACGCGGTGGTGTCCCAGATCCTGGACGAGCTGGGGCTGCAGCTCAACGACCAGCTGTCCGGCCTGCCGCAGGCCACCGGCTCGCTCTCCGTCACAGGTCCGTCGTTACCGCTTGCAAACTCTTAATGGCCGTAATAGTTTTCATTTTAAATCCATCGTAATATACGACTTACGTGAACTATTTTTTACATGTTCAACACGAACTTAGCTGGCAGGGCAGGACCGGGAGGACGGGAGGGTACTTACAGAATTTAGAACTTAAAATGTTGCACACGGATGATGAATCCAAAGACATCCCACACTATGAGGCACCCCAAACCGACCGCAGAATCGACCCGAAGGCACACGGCCGTTTACGCTTCGATTTTGTTTAGCACAGTGTTAGATTTGTTAATAGTCCTTACGGCATACTCCTCGTCGGTTTATATAATACAACAGTACCGCTAGAAATGACATTTGTGTTCCTTGCATCGTGTAGCTAAAACGCCGGCGGCGGCGGTGGCGGCGGGCGGCGCGGGCGGCGGCGGCGGAGCGACCGACGCGGACGCCGAGCTGCAGGCGCGCCTCGACAACCTGCGTCGCGAGTAGCGCGCGACGCTCGCCCTCCATTAGCTTCGTATTGATAAATATAATTAATATTTAGACTCCCCTAAGCGTTCGTCGGGTCGGAGCACGTCCAGCGGGTCCCTATCGAGCCTATCGAGCGGGTCCGCGTCTCGTAACAATATGTAGGACGAGTCCGATGGCTCCCCTACCCGGTCAGTCGGGGGGCGCGTGCAACCGTCCACACCGGCCGACCGCGTGGCGAGGCGCCAGTGACACCCGACGGCGGCGGCGCTTAGGCGCTGGAGTCGATATAAAAATTCGAACGCGGAGCACCGCGGCCGCACCGCTCCAGGTTCCGTAAATTGATTGCAAATGTACAGAGCACGTTGTCGTTTCGTCGCTTGAAATGTAATTAATGTACCGGGACAAAAGGTACTCCTTGAATTTCGAAGAGAAGTCGTTAACTTATTGTAATAGAGTTTATGTAAGTATATTTCAATATAATATTTTTACACAATTTTGTTTTTTTCTTACTCAGTCATGTCAGTCCGACGGCGGGCGGCCGGTCCACGCCGGCGCGGGGCAAATGAAACACGTGTCAGAATTACATACATTTATTAACTTCCCAAGACACAGGACGTCGACCGTCACCTACTGCTGCTACTGCGACCTGCACGGCCGTAGCGGCACGCGGGGCGCCGCTCGAGCCGAGCGCATAAACCCACCGAGAACATAGTTTCCTAGCAGTACGTGAAATGTAAATAAATATAAAACGACAGCACGCGTACACCCGGCCGACCCGGCGGACGGGTCGCGCCCGTTCGCATTACGGCCTAAGGAAATCCCTACGTACATCACATATAAACCTACTTATATTTTATTAACGAACACGGCACTGAACGTCTTCCTTCACCTTGTAGTATTTCACAAAACAGCGACACGTCGACGACTACGTGTCGCGTTACAGATATGTCTGATAGTTGTGTTGCAGCCGTTCGACACGAGGGCGCCTCCCGCCAGAGGAGCGCCCGCGTGTCGAACGGCTTCACTGTAGACATCGGGGACGGGAGCGACCGGCCGAGCGGGCGACGGCGGCGGAACGGGGACAATATGGGAGAAGCTCAGTACACTCAGGGGCGCATCCAGCTTCTCGGAGACGAATCATAATTTTTTGTCGGGATCGGAGTAAATGAAATGCATAAAAAATAAAATAACTACTTCTGGGTTATAACAGTCGTACCTTACTGGAAGGCACGCAGAATCCAAGGCACCTGCCGCTCCCTCCCTGCCCCGCAGCTGATCGCGGCCCGCCTCCGGCCCGCGCCGCTTACACCGTAGGAGACCCGTGAAAGTCCACGGAACCAATATATCTCATCGCAAACATGTCGACTGCCTACATGTTGAAACGTGTTTATATCCCCTCGTATTAAAGTATATGAGGCTATTAAAAAAATACAACAACAATTTGGGGTATCTCAAGAAGAAAACATTCAATTCACACATCGGTATACACACGCACCCTCGTAAATACACTTGTAAATATACCGCATAGCAGTGGGCCAGCCTGCCGTGAGCCAGGACATAGCATCTAGCGCACGGCCGGTCCGGTCCGACACGAGGAAGACTCAATCGAAATCTTCGACGACAAAAAGTTGGAAAATTCTCCAAATGTTTTCACAAGCGCCCGTCGCACCCCACTGTTACGTACCTAACGGATATTTTAGATATGCGTGTGGCCGATTTACTTCCTTTCATTACTATCATTATATTTTAAAAAATACCTATATATCACAGAAACGCCGTAAAATTTAATTACCGTCTACGATCTGGGTACAATCTCAATATTCGATCTAATCCGATAGTATGAAGTAACGGGGTGTACGGGGGCGCGGGGCACGGGGCACGTTACAAATAATATGACCGCACCTGTAGGGCACCCACTGGAGTCGCCGATCTATCGTTTTTGCGTCCCGCTCGAAGACCCCCAAGTCATAAAATTCCGGAAAAATGCAAAAATATTCTCGACAGACATTGCCTTATCCCAACCGATGTACACAACACCATAATGGAATACGCTAAAATTTCATCATGTATCACTCCGTCTGCTGTCGAAAACGGCATGGAAATATTTTTGGCAGTTTTTCAGTTCATTGCGTAGAAACATGCAGACATGCGCGGCGAGAGACTTAGTACTAGAATATAACAAACCTCTGCACTTCACTCGTAGGTACGTTCACAACACGTGACGCGGCGCGCGGCCGTGTCCGCCCTCCCGGAACAATTCTACTGCAATCATCTATGAGTAATTGGCACAGCGAGTGTGCCCGCGTCATAACGCTGAACATGGAATGTCAGGCTCCCCTCGGGCCCCCGCTCCACCGGAACCTGGATAGTAAGTTTTTTCCTCCCTTCTACTCGTTCCGGATGTGACTAAACCGCTACAGTAGACCTATCGACTATCGAACACCTACTTTATTAAAACCGAGTTACAATTGATAGCACTCGTCCGCTTAGACAATACTAGCATAGGGGGTGCGCGGAAGAGATCCGAGCGCGTCGCGGACGACCGGGGCGCAGGGCCGCGGCCCGCGGGACGTCGGCGGCGGCGCCGGCGGAAGACTGGGGGCGGTGCGGCCTCGACGGCCTACCGCTCGGTGAGCGGCTCGGCGAGCGGCTCCAGCGCGCTCAGCGCGATGCACAGCTGGCCCAGGTAGTACGTCGACATCACCAGCACCTGCGCACCGTACAGCGACGTCGATATATACAACACGCTATATTAAGCGGACGGAATTACATACATCGCTACTAAAATATAAAGGCTAATGCTCACTGAAGCACGTGCGGCACCAGCTCGAGTTGCGCCAGTAAACAAGTTACTTTATTACATTTTTAATGCAAAACCGGTCTACAAAATATTTACGATGACCACTGGCCACGAGAACGTGCTATTGACGAGAAAAATAAAATCGAAATTTCATACAAATCCAGTCCATATAAATAAAAAGGTCCATACAAGTAAAATACAGAAGTCCGTTGACACTCGGTGCTAGATACAATTTATTATTTGCCGCTTATTTATGCGATAACCTTTTCTACCATACATTTCCAGTAAAACGGATTTGATTTTAGAGTCTACATACACTTCATGACGACGTTGAAGATACATAATAATAATTATAGTTCTGCAATCGTCGCAGGGCGTGAGAGCAATATTATATAATAGTTCATGCATGAGCATTCTCCATTACCTACAGTAATTAGGCACTTTTATAATAGGTTACGTCAGCTAAATGATGATTAGAATAAAAATTAATAATTTAAACAATAAATTAACCCGCTTGCAAAAAGGAACGGCCCATTGATCCGAGCCGAATACGGAAGAACCTACTTTTATGGAAGTCTGTTCAAAAGAAACGTAACGATGGTAGATGACATGCACGAGGGCGCGGGAGGGAAGACAATCGGATCGACGGCGGCACCGTACCTGCTTGTAGGGCACGGGCCCGGCGAACAGGCTGTAGCCGAGCAGCGCGTCCGACAGCAGGAACAGCAGGGCGCCCGCGCGCTGCGGGCCGGCGCGCGCCGTGCCGCGCCACGCCATGCCGGCCAGCAGCAGCGAGTAGCCCGGCACCAGCCGCGCCAGCGCGCCCGGCGGCGACAGCACGCGCAGGTACCTGCGCGCGGAGCTCGTTACGTGGGGAAGTTCTCGGGACATCGAATCGAGTACGAAAAACATTCATTTGTCGCGTGCCGTGACGTGTCGACATATTCCGTTAAAATTTTTACTAAGTAAGGTGGAAATAGGACCGTAAACTTTTAACAGAGGGATTTAGTTCTTTATTTATTTTTTATTTTTATTGAAGAGGGGTTTAGGCCACAAGGTTCTAAGTCGCACATTTACCGTTGGAAACGGATATGGCGGGTGGCAGTGTTGTTGGACTACGCAGCCGGCGACTTCCCGTCTACATTCGAAGATGTTCGAACAGGAGCGGGGTTGCTAGAAGATGCCTGTGGCGTCATAGTAAAACCTAAATCATCTTTGGTGAGTGATTTTAAATATTTTTTGGAAAATTATACTAAGAGATTTGTGAAGCAAAACTTAACGCTCGACTTAACGTTCTTTGTCTTATTATCGATGTAAATTGATTAAGTTTCGCACAAACGAATTATTAAAAAGTGTGTGTAACCCAACATCATGGATTCCGAATCAGTGGCGGGTCATTTATCTAGAACGGCCCGCAACGTTTCGTTCCAATTTTACAAAAGCCTGTTGGCTCACTAAATGTTTCTTAAATATTCACATTACATGCCGGTGTCCACTATGTGGTATAACTTAACTTATTTCTTACCGAACACCGCTATGTAGTAGGACACTTTTTCAGGAGCGTAAT
>DWPA01002875.1:0-15004 GCA_018251375.1 Calpodes ethlius
TAATTTGAGTTTATTTAAATTGTGATTAAAACCAGGTTATGTGTTAATAAAATTGTTCTTTTAATTAAAATATTACTGCGGACCCAAAAGTAGTATTTTTTTAATAAAATTCCACTTCTGAACCTAAAAATATTTATAAACGTAATTTTTGGGTTTCAGCAATGTTTCGGAAAAGCTTTATTGGAGAAAAGAAAGACAGAACGAAATACATACATAATCTGTATTTGTCACAGCTATCCAAGTTCTGGAAGGAGTAGTGGCAGTGCAATCTCTTTCATTCTCCTAATACCATGAAAAAGAGAACCAATTGACCAGAGGTGAAATTTTGAAACGTATATATTATAACGATATACGATATTTTTCCATACACTTATGAATGTTATTTTTAGTTGTACGACCATTTTTTGAAAGAATTGTCACTGAGGAACACGGTAAGAAACTACGCAGCACAACGTTTAAAACATAAAAATGATAATTATATTGGTCACAGAATAAATTACTTCTACTACTAACATAGACCTAATTAGACGTAGTATTACCACATAATTTAATCCCAAAATAATGCCATATTTCTTAATTGGTCCACTGTCAGGTCAAAATAGCTAATATCAGGATAGATCAGAAAAGAAACTACAATTCTAATCTTTCTAGATAGATAGAACATTTTGATATCTGCAAAAGTATCGAAGTTCTGCGAATAGTTTTTGCTTTATCTCAATTGCAACGCATATCTTTCGCAATCATTAGTACACGTAGCTACTTACTACGCACATATTTTATAATCTATAATATTATAATGTCATGTGAAGAACAACATATCCAATGAGATAAAAATCTATTTGATAATTTATCAGCGAATTTCAAAGCTACGTGAAGTAATTACTTACCTAATAGGAAAAATATTTTTATAATACCTATTGTTTTAAGTCATTGAATCGGACATGCAACCTATAATATAACCTAAATATAATATAACCTATAATATAACCAATGGACGTAGAAATATTAAATTGCCATGAGATTGCCATTGAGACGGGTTAGAATTTTGTCTCCAGTACTATGCCGGCATACTAAAGTATCATTAAAGATGACAGACGCGGCAAGCTTGTTAGTAAAGGTTTACATAAGGACTATATATACTATTCAATTATTTATATTATTATTAATTCACTAATAGTATTACTGGCATTATTATATGTCCGTGATGCTGTCTGGCTTGCTACTGTCCTTTGGCTTGAAGCTTGAGAGCTAGTTCTTTCTATTTTCTTCTCCATTCTTCTTTGGTCGGTGAAGTATTGGCGATGCCTCCACAGGCAGAGCTGACAGGTATAAGTATAGCTGACATCTATGGACGACGGTTGCCATTTTCCATCCAGTGGATCATCAGTTCGTTTACCGGATACCTATTTATATTAGAAATAAGTTCACATTACGTGTCATTCAAACCTTGTTAGATTAGCTAACCAAATACATAGAACAGAGATCAATAGGTATAAAGGTCTAGGCAAGCCATCTAACGATAAATTGTTAATGTCATGAACGACAGTAACACTCAAAAAAAGACCAATGCGTTGTCAGTGAGAAACTCGCAATTTTTGCTGATTCTTTCAATATGTATAATGCGGATGAGCTCAGGAGGATGGTAGTAGCTAGATGAGTATCGTTGGGAGAGAGCCCAAATACCTTCAACAGAAGGGAATTGACATCATAACCTCGTCATATGTCAAGAATTCACCACTGATACTCGATTAAATTTAATACAAAAACGCCTGGCACATTTGTATCAGTAACTGGCACGAAAAAAACAACAAACTATAAATATACTTCCAAATTCAAAAATTCAATACGTACTGGTCGAATCTGAAAAAATATATAAACGGTTACAAAGGTCTTATGTTATGTTCGTACGTATGAAGAACGAACACGAACAATAAACGTGGCAGAGCGCTATTGATTTCCAAGCCTTGAACCAGGTGCTATAACCACCTCTCGCCTTTATTTATAGACTCACCAAACCATACAACCCAAGGACAGTGTTTCTTTTGCTTCGCTGAAAATCCCATGTACGTGAACGAATGAATTATGAACTTGAACGAATGAAAGTTGTAACCAGATCTATGTCCAGATATATATTTTCAATCTTATCCTCATATTTTTTATGATATTTAAAGTTACAATTAAAATTAATAATATTTGGAAAATATTTTAAAGATGTTGGATTTAAAGAGCGTTGAATTTCTAATTATATCAGCATAGGACCGCCATTTTGTAGAGACTTGTGTGTATTTCTTCACATTGTATTAGAAATCTCTTGTGTTGAGTTTTTATTAAAATTTTGTAATAAAAAGCCATTTAAACGTCTTCAAACTAACTTTTAAGTTATATACGATGCGTCGTAAAGTTTTTTGATTGTGAACGATATTTAATCTTTTTCCATATATGCTACTGTGCAAACGTTTATTTGACGCAACAAAATTTTATCTAAACGATATAATATAATGTTTATGTACAATCAATTTACGTCACTGAATGATAAAATCAGAATAGTGCTGATAACGGTTACAGTCATGAGAATTTTTATCTTTTTAGATAATGATAGTATTCTTATTATCACTATCCAGCGAAATAGTTATAGCACGAATACCAAATTCAAATTTGAACATACGCAAAGTTTGATTTACGTGGGATAAATACAACTAATCAATTTACTCCCTCTATACTTACCGGTGTATTCACAAACAATATTATTAGATCTCACAGTGAAATAGAAAGAAATAATCGATTGTTCGTATTCCTACCAATTCCACTGACATTCAAGAAATTAGATTGAAGTAGATGGAGTACAAACAATTGGACGTAGTTACACAAAGTGGATCGAACCCACAAAAACCCTTTTTTTTTTAGTTATACCATAAATGGCATCTCCACATCAATTTTGGTATATGAAAAAAATATTCAAGCAATGGTACGTTTTCCTAATGAATTTTTTAAATGAAAATTAAAGTTTAACAAGCTATAGTCTTGTAATTTTACTAATAAACTTATTTTCTCAAAATCTAGTTTTTGTGGTTGGATCTATTTTGCATAACTACGTCCAATTGCAGTACATTCATTTCATAGAGTGACGTCATTGTATTTCTATATAGCTCAATGGTTCAAGAGGATGTTACAGCATTATGAATTATTACGTAGTCATACTGCGACGTTCAGTAAGTTCTATTTGAGTCGGGTGCTGGGGGACGCTCCCGAATCTGTAATTGCGATTGGGGAATACTAAGTGAAAATGCATCGTAAACTATTGTAGGTAACATTTGTCGTTTCATAATTAATATTCTTTCTATCTATATATATATATCTATCTTCGAGGTCCACTCAGGTCGGTCTTCAGCCAAATAATTAATATTGCTGTTATATAATTTTATATGAATTATATCCTTGTCTACCTTGTTCCGACATCAATGCGATGGACTATTGAAGGTGCTCACTCTATGACTACTGTACTTTACGGCAAGCAATAACAATTGAACATAAATTCAATGCACAATAAACATTCGTAATAAAATGCAAAATTCTGTTTACATATTGGAAGCTACGAGTCACAGATGTGTAATGTTACAAAATTCCATTGGCGGAGTACTAGCGTACGAGTAGTAGCGGGTACTCACGATTAATGACTATTAATAACTATCTCGTCATAACCATGGTGCATATGGTTTTAATCCGTATAGACCCATTACCTGGGTACTAGTCTCCTTATAACTAAGGCAGTCTAAAGCGTAAGCACCACGCTGCTCCAGTACCTGGGTCTGCCAATAGTGTTACCAACAACCTATGTATGTACCTACTAATGGTATTATACTGTTAATGGAAAGAAATAATCCATGTACCTGCTTCGAAATACCGGTAAAACAATATACGAAACGTAAGTACCCGTTTGCATTTAAAATGATAAAATGTCGTTCGGCATGGACGTGGCGAGCAACGATGTGTCGCGGCATTTAACGTCAGCCCCAATTTAGTTCAGTGTGAAATTTTGCACGGAATGAGAATGCGGGAGGAAGGGTAACCCAATAGCCATTGTTGAAGTCCTAACGCCTGAAATAATAAATATTAAATGTGTTTTCGATTGTTAGTTAGTCTCTCTTTACGATTAAGAAGGCCTAGGGCTTCCACTACGCTCCATTGTATCCATTGGTGCAGGGATTTGTGACGTAAGTGTTGGAAATTTATTCATCCTGGAGGTGGCTTAAGGAGTTCTGTTTAATGATAGGAAACAGGATTAGCGTTTTAATATATCCGTAGCATCTACGCGTCCAAGAGAGATTAGTTAATAATATATCTCTAGGAGTGCCTGACGCTCATGGGAGGAGCTGACGCGTTCGTATAAAATCTCTGGTTTTCGCGATATGCAATGGAAACTGTCGAGGTATAAAGGGGTAGAAATACCATACACCCCCCAACTGGATATCTTTCACAGTTGTATTCTTTTCGATTTGTTTTTGTTTTTGTCTTTCTTTCGTTTTTAATGCTTCCTTACTTCGTTTTCTTTCTTTTATTAATCATTTAAAAAAATATTTAAGCTGTAACAAACGACCAAAAATTAAGAATTTACAAGAAAAACGAAACTAAGAAAATTAAGTATATTATCCGCACACTTTAATAATCCCAGACGCAAACCCCGTTTAGAAAACGGGGATGAAAAGAACGAGGGTAGTTCTATAACTTAGGAATACGATGCCGAGTAATCTTGAGTATGACAGCGAAAATGTTGAACTAAAAATAAATTTCACGAAGAGCTCCTCGGGTAGACAGGAATCGTATAATGCTTACAAAATTACGTTGTGGTACGGTAGGTCATTATGTAAGGCTTGGGGAGGCACGCCGGCTTAACCGAAAGCTTTCTCCGTATCTTATCTTAATTATCTATATCAATGTATATATATATATATATATCTATTTTAATATGCTTAATGCTCGTACTATTGTATTTAAACAATCAAATCTCGTCCGTTAAATTAAAACCTAAATTATTTTTTATCATAAAATCATTTTATTATAACAAGATCACGTGATATCTTTCGAGCTGTCACGAAGAGGTTAACTGACCAATGGCGATTCGTTTTTTAATTAAAATTGATACCGCGTAAGTAAACTTAAAAGGTCAACTCAGCTTATTTTATCAACAGAACGGAAGTCAAGATAAAAACATTCTATTAAAATTATTTTTAAATACATTAATATTTTATTTCTTTGATGAGCCATTTTTAAATCCTTTTTACAGAAGTGTAGTTAAAATTTTATAAAATTATTTGTTTTACTTTCAAGTTGACGCAATGTTATAACTTGACTAACGATTTGGATCTCAGAGTCAGTTTCATTCGTGATGAAAGATCCATCCAAGTATTTCACCTCAACCAATGTACCCTTATCTTAACCCCCTTTTGTGGCTGTTGAACCCTGATTATCAATGAACGAGTCGATGGTGACAGATCCTTCCTAGCTGGTCACTAAATCACGGAAACACATCCATATCCAGCCGTCTATGGTACGAATACAAATGACGTAAAATCTGATATTTATAGAGTGTTTTACATTCAGGACTTCATCAGGACAGGATGGATACTAGATAGCAGGCGGGTAAAAATACTCTAATACCATGCACGAGGATAATCGGGATTAAAAATTGAAATGGGTACCTAATCCAACGACCGTAACTTCTTTGTTGAAGAAAGCAACGTGTGCAAGGGAGGTTAGCTTAGTCTTAATGATGGAATGAATAATATAAACGAAAAAACTCTATTATTACTAAGTTAAATAATGATTTATCCATATTGAACGAATCCATTTAAACCGATTCAAAAATGTAGGTTCATACTTGTATATACATAGAGTAATACTCGATTGGAGGTGACATAACGTGTAATTCGATAATTATATTGTTGCTAAATAAAGTCTGGCCTTTTATAAGATAATTAATGATTTCCTTTTATTTTTAAGACAGAATGAACATTATATTAAGGTTAATTTGTCATGCAGTGGTTATGTAATTAAAATGTAGTAATATACAAAGGTAATTCATTAAATTATACATAATTATGTAATACTAAAATGTGACTTTTATTGATGAATATATAATGCATTTACAATTGCCTACAATTTTAATTTCATCTTATGTAAGAGGAAAGACATGAATTCCCTTTACATTCCGTTATGTAGGCCACACGAGTACTTCACTTGGTAGTACGCGCTAACAAAATTACTCTACAAAACGGAAAAAAATGTAATTCAGAGCAAAGCTGAATGTTTCATTTTTAAAAGTATTACTGCAATAGTCATTGTATCGCATTTTTCCAGCCGGTACCAGCTCATAGACGCAGTTACGAGATCGAAAATTTTGGAATACTCGCTGATGGGTTTCTTGGCCTCTGATTGCAAGATTTGTTAACGAGAATCGTGCGCCAAATCGAAATAAATTTCATTATTTCCTCCCTTTTCCTGCTTAGTTAGTACCTCGTTTTCTGTCCACGACAACGTGCTCAGCGACCATCTAGTAAGTCATGTGATTGTTTGACAAATATTTTCAGAAAAATAACAATCGAATACTAAATTTTAACGTATAGTATACTGTCCAAATATAGGGCTACTTATATACATATAGTACTTCGGCCGCTCAGAGTACTAGTAGGTTGTAATTGACGTTAACAAGTACTAGGGCGTCAGGCTTGCGTAGAGGGTTGTAGGAAGTGCATGAGTAGTTCAGTTAACCTTGATGCAGCAGCTGTACCGGTCGCGTCTGCCCGGGCCGACGTTCGATTTTCACTTGGAGCATCAGTGCGCCCCTCTCGCCCGGGTGGGCGTGGCCTGCAGGCCGGTCAATAGCATGGCTTCGTGCCTCTCTCTCGCGCCGCACCCGTGCGCATATCCCCGTCCCTGTCCCCTCGGGGATGATTGAAACGTCTGATGCCGCAGGCGCCCCGCGCGCCCCCGCACCAAGGACGTTCAGTGAATCCGTCCCTCTCTGCCGCGATAGCACGTGCCCCCGTTACAATTTCATAATATAATGTGTGCCCCCCTGGTGCCGCGCGAAAATTCACAAGCAATTATGACTCAAGTGCCTGATGAATTCGGTGACGAATTTGTTGCGTGAAAGGATTCCGAAGTCGCTTTTAGCGATGTACGCGGTGCTACGCTTTAGTGGACAATTAGGTGCCCGTGTAAAGTGATATGGAGATAAGAGGAATTACGGCGAACATTGGCACCTCTTCGAATTTTCCGTCCTATATATTCTCTCGTCTTGTCACTGCCCTCGTGTTTCCAGGTATGTCCACGATTTTTATCATTCAGTTTCCCATGGCTTTCAAGTAATTCTCATATTCTTCATTAGATATTTTAAATTGCACGTGGAATAATTTTATAGCCATTTGTAAAATTGTATTCTTATTCAGATTCGTTCCGAATAATTGTGCTTCAGATTGGTTACATCACAGTTGACACACTTTAAATACTTTATGACCGAAGAATCTGAATTCAAATGCAGCTAAAATTTAAATTAATATTAAATGTATTGGAAATACTACGTTCATTTTCTACCAAAAAAAATAGGAATATTACTTCTTACAGTTCAAAAAAGGATTGTCATATGGGCAAAGGATACGTATAGTTCTCTTGTAATTCGGAATCGATTTAAGTTCTGTACTCGTGCAGTGAATTATGTATTTAAAATTGAAATTCTGCTGATACAATTATAATCTGAATTTCCTAAAATCTAAATTTGCGACATTCGCATAATTTGGTGTGAAGAATATGAGAGAGGTTACTGCGCTCCAAATCGTTGTGTTGCCCTAGATTCCGTCACTAAATTGTCATGGCTAAAATATTGTCATGGCAAAAATGTCCCTGCAGAAACATTATATTTCCATAGACGCCGCCCGGGCGACGCCGGTTGTCTAGACGCGTAATAATTATAGGTACCACGAGCCAAATAAGGCGGGTATGCTGGAGAAGTGACTCACATGAATTCGTCTTGCCATCGATCGCCCACCGCCGAGGTCAGAGTCAGCCTAATCGAATACGGCCTATAGCTCCATGTTTGCTCTGACATACCAGATATTTGACACCCGAGTATTTTCTGATGTATCGTAAGATATCGATTTTGACGCTTCGTCCACTCAGCTTTGACTCGAGCTTAGTATTTTTACATGTGCTTTAGTTGCATCAACGTCTTCCAACGGATCCGAAGTTAGCTTCATGGTAAGTGAGAATCATAGCTTCTCTTTTTCTATCTTTATTTCATCAATATTTTATTTTATTTAATGGTACTTTTATATTTATTGTCTTATTTGTTTTCTCATTTATATTGATCTATATATTATTTGGTATTTTATTGTAGCCTCCCGGTGCAATATTGAATAAGGATATGAAAGAAAGTGACATAGGAATGGGTGTAGCCGTCGAGCGTATCTCCTCGATGTCGCAGTAATCGAATACGGCCTGTTGTTTGCTCTGACATGCCAAGATATTTGATACAGACGAGGGAAAGTTACGTTATCTGATGTATTGATTTAGACTATTTGTTTTTCTATTTTTAGAACCTTCGATTCAACCTAGGTGGCTTTCTATGGTAATACTATCTTGTTGTTTGAAGAATTAACTGTTTTTGCACCGTTTTTGGTTTCTTGGTCGAGTTGGTTGATGTTAATATCTACTTAATACTATTCGTCAGCTTTGTCAACTTTTCTTATTTTAATTTTATCAGTTTAATCATTCTTAAATTTTTGAGCTAAATAAATAACTAGGCCGTGATGCAAGTTTAAGCAATTACTTATCATGTTCTTCCCAGTCGTTTTTTAATGATCTCAATAAAGTACTCATTGCTTTGGTCCAGTGGGATAGAGGGTAGCTTATACAAAATTTCCCAATTCCTGGTGATCGTTTCAAATATGGATATGAATTCATGTATTGCTTGCTATTATTATCAAAATAGTTTCTCCTGATCCCGAAAAATTGTTCCTCAAAAGTAATAAACGTAATTTAAACATAATAATTACAAATACCTAAGATATTTTTAAGCCAAGCACCGTTGATTTTTCCGTTTTTGGCTCTAATATATTTATCTCTACTTTTACGTATACGCTGAGCTTTCACACGTTGTTTGAACATTTCTACAGGCAAGTCACGTATCATCTTTGGGACTTTGTTATAAAAACGTACGCCGTACCCTACGAAATATTGCTGTACCTACCTCGCGTGGGCGGTACGGGGCGCGGGGGTGTTACCAAATGATGCGTGTTTCTGCTTTATTGAGGTTTCCTTAACCAAGTGTTCGCAGCTCAAATTTTAGGGTTTCGTGCAATGGAAAACGGAAATATGTTATTACCGGACTATAAAGATTTAAATCGTAATTTTAATAAAGGTTATTTAAATCGTAAGAATTTAGCTTCCTTGTCTATAACCTCCGAAGCTATTAAAGCAATAAATAAAAGAAAAAAAACCAACATTAGATATCATGAATATTTCCTATACTTTTACAGTTATTATTCCAATATTAATAACAAAACATTATAATACTATGAAACTATGTCACGTTAATTTGATGGACTCGACGTGTTGGTTTTTAATAACGTAGATTTACATTTAGTACTTACTTACAGTTCAATAGCTATTTAAGTCATAATTGTGTAATGTCAACTAAAAATTTCACTGGCTCGAACAAAGCAGATACTAAAAGAGATAAATTGACAATCACATAGAAACATTTGCAGGTATTACTCCTTTAAGTAAACCGCACATACTATCGCCTGTTTTAACTGTACACGTTAAAGCAATTATTACACATATTAAAATAGAACGGTAGGTTGCGGTGCACAATCACGAGTCGGTGGTTCTCAACAGCGGCTCGATACTGAACTGGAAAATTATGTGGTTTATCGAGCATGTGAGTAGAGCGTTTCAATGTTTCGCTATACGGATGCTGAAGCTGTTTCGTTTTCATCCTCTAGCGAATGGAGTCATTGATGTATGGCTGCGTTATTTTCTAGCAGCGTAAAATTTTGCGTAGTAGTTACAATGTGTGGAAAATTGTGTGGTTTATCGAGCATGTGAGCAGTGAGTTTCAATGTTTAGCTGCAGGAATGCTGAAGGGTGACTGTGGTTGTATCATTTTCATTCTGTAGCGAATGGAGTCAATGATGTATTGCTGCGTTTTTTCCTAGCAGTGTAAAAAAATTGCGTAGTAGTTAAAATGTGTGGAGTATTATGTGGTTTATCGAGCTTGAGAATAAAGTGTCTCAATATTTCGTTTTTCAAATGCTGAAGGGTTTTTTGTTTTAATCCTCTAGGGATTCAGTCATTGATGTATAGTTGCATTCGTTGCTCCAAGCATGTAGTTTAATATTTGTTACGTTATGTGAAAATTTGTCTGGTTTATCGAGCTTGTGAGCTTTTCAAGACGCGTCGTCCACGTATAAACTTCTGTTAAATTTCGAATAGCTCACAGAGACGTTGTTGATGAGGAGACACTTACCAATTTATTTCCACAAAACCTTACTTTGTATTTAATTGATTTATACGCTCAATATCAACTTACAACTTAATATTGCATTTAAAATCATGTCACGCTATTGTTTCCCCAGTTATTCGATTACAGATGACGTCAATAAAAAAATAAAAATTGCGTTACTTACTGGTTTTGTAACTGAAACAAATTCCATATTAGATTATGCGTTACCGATATTTCTCATAGGTCTTGTATTGTGTGTGTCATATGCGATTTTTAACAAAAATATTAAATTGGTTGAGTTCAGTAATCTGAATTTGAAACTTGGTTATGTTACGTGTCATTTTAATTAGAATTTATGAGCCCTGTTTTGTGACAAGAAGCATTAATCAATAGTCCATCAAGTAAGGAAATTGATTGATAATACTGATGTAGATGGTGATGATATTGACGCTGGTGATAAAAAGGGTGTTTCTACTGACGTCATCACCGTAAGAACAGCAGCGTATACCACAGCGCACGCCAGTTTTCGGATACAAACAATTTGATACGATACAGAGAATAGTACGTGATGGATGGATTAAATAAGCATTACGTCATCGCCAGGCGATTTTAGATTCGCGCACTGCATGCAAAGTAGCGGCATTGTAAACGGACATGTTAACACACATGTCATTTGCGCGAATCACAATTCAGAATTAGATGAAACGCGTCACTAAAGGCGAAGTAAAGTGCGCCGCGCGTACCGGTGGGGTGTAGCTTTAATTTGCCTCCCTAAAGATGTGAGAAACGTACATGTGAACGTAGTTCTTGTAATATTTCAAGTTACAGGGTAACTAGTGCAATATGTTTACTAGGATCTTCCATGGATTCACATACATGAGTTAAATAGTATAAAAGTAGTGAGGGTTTAAAGATTATTCGGTAACTTAGGATATGACATTGAAAAATCATTGAGGTGATTGTTCTAATAATACCATGTCTCTTTATAATATGAAATGATTATACGTCCACGGAGCAACGATTACATTAATGTCGGCGGGGCTGTGTTATGTAATTTGTGATAGCTATGCCGTGCTTATCGGCGCCCACACCGCTCGGTATCCGTTCGATATGCCGTTGTCATTAGTGTCTTGGGCATTTGGGAGAACCGATGGCGGCTTAAAATCCGATTTTATGGGTCTGCCCTGTGTTGGTAGCTTTACATGTTAATAACTGTATATTTTCATGTCATGGTCACGAAATCGTCGTCGTATTCTAATGCTTCTTACATCAGCTTTAACGTTAGTGTTAAAGACTGCGCCCATATGCGCCGTAATTAACGCGTTAATAGGATCTCTTTAATAATGGACTTCAGTACAATTTTTTTTCTCATTGATTAGTGAGCGAGTCAGTTAATTAACGACCTTATCTATTGGCTAAACATTGTAATGTAATTATTGACGCATAAAGAGTGATACAGAATCGTCATCAAACGGAAAGAACGTGCATAACTTGCTTTTCACTTATTGTTAAAGTCCAAAAATTTTTGTTACAATCAGAGATACTTTTTATTTATATTATTTTATTTCGTAACTTCTAAGTTGTAACTTACAATGACTTCTAATTTTCAATACCATTTATAATGCCGATACCGTTTTTAGCGTCTATGTGTGACCACTCAAAATCATATCTAATTTCATCAAAATTTTATTGTCTAACCTGGCCGTATTAACAATGGCATCTACAAATTTCGAATGAAAGTTCCGCATAACGTTCTCATATGTGAAACAAGTCCTTTGGCCCTCATATCAAAGGACACTCGACCTCATCGGTACAGCCATGAAGTATGATGATGATGACGCACATACGTCTTTTTAAACCGGACACCCTCGCGTTGTACTCGCGTAGCTGTGAAGTCATGGCAACAAGTCATGCGCGAAACAATCGCGTGACTCATTTCCTCCTACAGTTTTATTTCGTACGAGTACGTTAGCCATTCAGTTGCCATCGCAGCTCAATCGTAAATAGTATTATTATATCAGACCCTTTCCTTATGACGTTTGCGTTTGTGTGTGTGTGTGAGTGAGAGAGAGAGAAAGAATGAGTATGTTGAAGTACTATCCCTATAGTTCTTGGCAAAATCGTTAAAGGAGTCCAGAAATACTACTCAGGATGAATGTTGTAACCTACTTAGTAGTTTTATTATGAGTACTTTGATTTGATATAGCTCTTGAGATTTCGAAATCAAAGCCAAATGATAGTTAAAATCTTGGTTAAAATTTTACAAAGAGCACGTCAGTCTCAGAACACTTGTGACTAATTATAAAGTTATCTTATGTTTGACAAAAAACTTTAAACAATATATTTTAACGACCGTAATGCTATTTAAAACATCATTAAACGTAAGACTGCCTTTGATACGTTTAATGATATTTATTAGCTGTTTTTTAGGGTTCCTCATGAAATAGGTTTAGTCATTGCTATGCTACTGCTTGGAGATATTATTTTGTGTGGGAGTAATGTAACGTTTGGGTTATAATGGGTTTTATTTATCTATTCTTGTTATAATCATGGGCGTCCTTAGCATCTGTTCCTCCAATAAATCAGATTTTCTTGATCTACGTAGGGGCATATAAAATGTTTTCTTGGCCGTATCGGGTAGAGAGACAAATAGATTATTAGGGTAGGGGGGTTTAATTAGAGTAGATCTCCCCCCCGCAATCGCCAAAAATCGGTACATCAATATTTGTGATGATCCCCAAGTCGCTGTCTCAGGCTTCTGTAACACCAATTTTAATTACGACGTCACTTGCAGGGTGGTGTGATCGTTTTCTCGCCTGGCTAGCTAGCTCCTGCTGTAATCGACCGTGAATGTTTTATGTTTGGGTCGCAGTGACGCGGTCGATAGCGAACTGCAGCAGCTGTATTTTATGTTGTGTTTTTCATGGAAATGTGATTCAGGACTACGATTGGATTGGAAAATTGACTGACTATTCAGACAATTCAATCAAAGATGAATATTTGAATGATTACTTCTTGGAATTTCGTTGTAAACTCGGTATAAAGTGTTGGAATCATGCTCATAATGAAAATATTATAAAAAAGCTGATGGTAAACGAAAAGGCAGAAGGTCAAGAAGTAGCCAAAATAGGAGACAAGGGTAACCAGTTTTAATATAGGCGAACTACATCGTAATGATAAAATCCAAGAGATCCATAGTTCATTTTTACATTCCCAAGATTTACGTAGTTCTCTTGTAAATATTGGAGCTATAAGTTTATACAAATATTCTGAATACACCTTAATTGCATGCAATATTAGTTCCTAAATTAATGTATTCGACGGAACCCATCAGCCACATCCCGCTAGCTACTTCCCCGCTCGCCGCGCACACACGGCACTGTCTAAATATTTGTATAATATTTACAGGATAATAAAATTTATCATCACTCACGTCTTCCGTTGCTATGCTGCACGTAGCCACGTACATGTAAAAGTCCTTAACAGCTGAAGCGATTAATATCTTGAATACAATGTAAATATTGCCTGTGGAAAAATAAGAGCGCCTCGCGTAACTGTGTCAAGTTTCGTCTTGGGAAACGGCAGTAGTTTTTTTACTACTGTGCAGGTGGGCAGCGTGGAGTATTTTGTCTTAGATAGTTTTAGTGCTCTTTTGGAAGTGGACTTTTTACGTTGCTACAATTTGAGGGCGCGTTCGTTGAAGTGATCTTAAGTTGACAAGTTAAGGTAACTATTCGCGTGGTGTTGCTTACATGTTTCATTGGTCTATTAGTGTACAGTAGTGCACATAGGTTGTGATTGTATATAATAATTATTGGTATGTTAGTGATCGTATAAATTTACAACGTGTCAAATTAATATTAATGTTTAATACCTCTTAGTTTTATTGAAGCGATAATTTATTTGTTTATGGCTACAATAGGCAATGTAAAAGAAATATTAAAGAATTAAATATAAATTAAAATAAATACGCATTTCTATACAAAACAATATAAACCGAGCTAGTATTTTTAGTAACGGATATTTTCGCTTAAATATAAAAAATAACGATACATTGACCTTTGTTTAATCACTTATATTGCTCGTTACCGTCACAATTATAATGAATTTATTACGAAAAGTGAAATCTTGAAATGAAATTAAAAAATATTTTTCTATTTAAAACAATTTCTAGACTACCGCGGCTCGGTAATTAAACGTTTCTTAGAATCTCAATTCAGATTTTTGTACTCCCACAAAACTTAACAAACGGATAATAAATTAATAATTACCACAAAACATCACAGGGACGCAGTTTAGCTATTGTTTCGGCCATACGTATTTCTGAAACAAACGCAGCATCGGCCCGAATTGGAATTAGTTCTTGACAACTGGGTCGGGGATGTGGTACTCGTTTTAAAAGGTGAAGGCTGCCTTTTCGAGTGTTAAGGTGCGGTCACAGTCGGCGGAATGCAGGTCGCCTTTCATGTGACTCACTTTGATGTAATGTTAATTTCGCGTTGCGTA
>DWPA01002876.1:0-15004 GCA_018251375.1 Calpodes ethlius
GGGAGCGTAGGTTCGAATCCTACCGGCTGCGAAGTTTTCTTATTTTTAATCGTCGCGGGGTCTTACACGATTAAAATTAAAATTAGTAATCAAAAATGTTCACACCAAAATTATTTTTCTTTTATTTTTTTAAATCCAATTCGATTGTGAAAAATTCGGTACACAGCCCTAATGTCAATAAAGACATTCAGACATGTAGATTTCCTGGTGACATTAAACTTTATATAAACAAGATGTGACTATTATTGTAATCCCACATGTTCGGTATTAAATACATATAAAATATGCATTGGATTTCAACTTGAATTTGCACACGAAGCAGCCCATCAACACCTCATTTATTTTTGGTAAAGAGCAGACAAATGAGCATGACCTTAAAGTTAACTTGTCCCGATCGCCTGTGAACTAAAGTTACACCTACGCATCATCCGCTATACAAAAAAAGAACAGAGAAATAATCATAAGTCCTCAGTCGGAACGACGACCGTTTGGGGACTAATGATATAAAAAGTTACCTAGTATTGCTATTATTATTTGAAAAGCAGGCTACACTAAAATGTAATAACATTAATAATAAAAATAAATCACTCAATAATATTATTGATAATATAACCCTTGTGCGTCAAGCAATAGGGCTGGTTTCTGTCGCCTTTTACGGTACTCTTGTCCATCGGCATGGGGTTGGGGTCGGTAATCTAAGGTCGCCCAATATGGTCCATATTAAATGCAGTCGGCCGGTTTTGTTCATGTACTTCAATAATCTGATTAGAAAAATCAAACCGAAAGTGTAAACGGGGATTGACAAAATATAGATTATACTACTCGACTATGTATTAGGATTTTTGGATTCTTGATATTGACATGAGATTAAGTATAATATCCACCAAAAAAACTACATACCATAAGTTTTCTTACTAATAAAGATATACTTAATAGCAAAAACTTAGGTTAGGTTAGGTTATTTTGGTGATCATTTATACATTTTTCTTTTATATATTTTGTTATAATTTACAATATCACTGATTTAAATAAACCTAACACCTGCGCTGGTTCACACTGCGACCTGCGACTCGGCGACACGGACAGAGTATGTAAATATTCTCTAAGTTCACATTCATACGGCGACTATGCGTTGCTCTTTTGCACGTTTACGGTCGACGTCCGACCGATGATGGATGATGCACGTACGAACGCCGTATGAACTATTTTTGAGTTTTCATACACTTTCGATCGTATACGTCAACACACCACGTAATTTCCTTGAGAAGCTTGTAAATTTTACTCCAAGCTCACTATAACACGTCACTGAAAACGAATATCGTAGAAATTGGCTCCGTCATTGTTGAAACAAGTTGGAACAAATATTGTTCGATGTAAGTTTTATTACATGATGAAGATGACGATGACGAAAGATTTTCGCAACATACCTATAATTTAAGTCCGGTATCATGGCGATGCAGTGCCACTTCAACTGCTCGTGTGTCATCTTCTTCATCTTGGAGAAGGATTGGTAGCGCATCTGCTGCAGCGCGCCTCCCCATTTCCAAGCGCGTGCGCTGTAGTCATATATACCTCCGATCCAACGGCTGGCTTTCTCTGAAAACGTATGACACACCGATTAGTCATCAATTTCAGCTTTTGAAATATTTGAAACTTATTAATTCAGCTAATTCTCCCACTTCAGGTTCATTCATTAATTTCTCATTTCCAACGGTTATCTATGAACTATGGGCCGCAATATACATAGATGTTAGTACCTAGTAGTAAATAATTATTGGAGTTTTCTCAGAACTGTTAATCTCATTTCCTTGTGTTGGCAATAACAATCTATTTTTATTGAATACATCAATTAGTTTTACATCTTATGACCAACTGTACAAATGAAAGTTTCATTCGCGTTGTAAAGTCTGAAGAAACTGTGGTTTAGTTTTGTTTGCTTTATTTTTTTATATTCCTCTTCTGTTTCTTATTTTAAACATTGTATTTTCATGTAGCTGTATACGATTTTAAATAAACAGATTGTCACATACTGAGTTCAGGAGTGTTGAGGTATTTGCGCAGATGTCTGTCTTCCCAGCGAGCCGGCACTGATAGGTTACTGTCCTTATCCTGAAACAAAATAGAAAAAATGGATTAGTTTTATTTACAGAAAATATCGTTTGTGAAGTATATTCGCAGTTGGCTATCATATTAACTATTGTTTATACCATACACATTATGAGAGCAGATCCGTGTCCAGTCATGGGACAGTTATGAATTATGATGGCGATGATTATTCACAGATAGTCCTTTATCACTTCCTATGAATATATATTATTAAAGCTCTTTGAAATTTTATTTATAATTCTAATTATGAAGATTGGCAAAAGATCCAAGTTCTCTCGTGTTTACTTAATATAATATAAATTGATGGATTTCTTAAAAAAATACTCCGTGTAATAAACCGTCGCGTCAGTTAAATTTGAGGATACAACCTAACAAGCTACTTTAATTAGTCATAACTCACAAGCATCCATAAATTTACAAAGACTCAGTACAAAACGCCTTGAAATGTCAAAATGTTTAAATACAGTGACCGATGTAATGGCACACGACCCAGTTACTGCAGACGTGAATGAGCAAGGGTAAGGTAAATATAGTTTCTGCAAAACGGAACGCCCTGTTTCATTTTCATTTTCAATTGAAGTCACTATTGATCGTACGCATATGTATGTGTTCGTGTGTGTCTGTGAAAGACAAAAATCATCTAAGTTCATTGTATTTTATAGGGACTGTTCATTTTCTTATGTTAATGAGGGTTTGGATAAATTTACAATCATCATAAATGTGAATATGGTAATATTAGCTTGGTTACTCTTTAATGAATTGGTTTGCAGTTTATGGTCGAAACTTATTATGTTCCTAAAGCAGTGTTTGTGCAAAACGTTCAAATGGTAACTTTATTGACCCATCAAATATATATTTTACGGAGACAAGTCTAAGTTGTTTTGTTGGGCAACATGCTGCCGACTAGCAGCTACTCGATGTTGGTGATTGTACTTCTCTAATTGATTGCGAAGCTTGTATTTTCTTCGTCTTATAGTATATTTCTATCTGTTTTAAATTTAATGGAATGTCTAATGATTTTTATCCTTCAATTTAATGAAAGTAGTTGCGTAAATATATTTCTACACTTTAATAGGAGAAACAGGAAACATGTCAGGATCTTCTTGACAATTGCGAAATTTATAAGCTCTGTCAATGGTTTAACTACATTTAATATCTTCACCCGTTATAGCTCATTGATGTCGATTTGATCATGATGTCATCAGAACTGTCATTATCAGTTGCCCCAATTCATCTCAGCGGGATTGCGTCTTCTAAACAGCCTTATTGTCTCCTCATTTAACATAGCATATTTCATTGCTCCCGGCCATAATTGCGGCGCAATTTATAACTCTATTTTCTAAGCCATAAAGCTGTTGAATCAGAATAATAAAACAAAAGCAAGTGTCATAGCTAATAGCAGCGTCGGAATGTGTTTTCTCCATAATTAATTAAGATTCGTTCGTCGAAATATTAGATCATATTAATATGTTGACACGGTATGATTTCGAGGAATTATTTCGGTCTATTTGATGTAGGTCGGTGACATGAAATGATTTCACTGTTATAATATCTACATGACCGCCATAATTAGGAACTGGGTCAAATTTGGGTGTAGTAGACTTTACTGCCTAATTCGTCATTTTGTTCGTGTCATATTATCTTATTATATTACGACCAGTAATCTAAATGTGTGCCATAATCAGTTAATAACAGAATTATGTTAGTGAAATAAATAAATAGTTGGAATTGCGGTAATATTGAGAACTATACGTCTTAATATGTGAATTGAAAAAAGATTAAGACCTCTTTTATAGGAAACGGACAAACGACAATTAAAATAGTCTAGAAGATAAGTTCTTAGCTCGATAATTTTTTTAAAGATAGAAATAGTCACTCCGAGTTATCTTTAAAACATAGACACATGTTTGTCATCGAGTACTTATAAGATAAAGGTACAGTATTAATTATACCAAAAGGTTTTTTTAAACCACCTTTGATTTCAAATGTTTTTGTTACTATAACCGCACTCCTGGGTGTCATTAGCGCCAACAAGGGAGTTATATCGCTCATTTGATAAACGGCTGTAAATGGTTCATATTTTAGGATTTCGATTTCAATAACAATACAACATTTTATTGACACGATTATTAGCCGACACCCCAGCCTATAGAGGGAGGGGTCGCACATCCAATTGTAGTTCGGGGAAGACAATTATATGTGGCAGATAAAGTGTTTGCTGTGGGGTCGTGAGTGTTTGAAATTACCTCATTAATTATTTATGTGCGTGCTACGTGCGGCACAAAATCCTTTTGAAAGCATGTGCGTGGAGTCACACATTTAGTAATATTTATTAATCTCTAAATAGTATTATTACCGTAGCTATTTCTACTTTATTTTACTTTGTGGCTCATTACAAATATTACCTTATTTAAATAATAGGCATGGTTCTATTGGTATTTTGTTTTAAGTGCTAATCGGTAAAGTATTTCTACGCAATCGGCGTAGTGTTTAGAAACGATAACTTGTTCCCTTAGCTTTTAAATTCTTAAGGTTTTACCGCCGTGACACATCTGTTGAGTGTTACCTGATGATATCATAAGACTAATATAACTTTATCAGCCATAAAACGTAATACAACTGGGCTATAAACCTAGTTTTAACGTGATACATCACACTGGTTCGTAACGCGTGAGATTATTCTCGTTACTAGTTTTGTTTAGTGCCAATAAAGCTTTTATTAAACTAATATTTTATCAAATGCAAAATATATTATTAACTTGGGTACCGTTATTGTTGTTAACGTAATATTATTATTGCTAGTGGGAGAATAACTCTTTGAAGAATTTTTATGGATTGATATTACAAGAGAATTGTATCAATCTGAGCTACGGAAATTAGTATAAAAATTGGTATTTGTGAGGATGTCATTTAAAAATATATATATATTAAGTGTTTATTAGTGACGACCTCGTAGCCTTCCCGGTAGTAACTCTGCCTGGAAAGTAAGAAGTCCCGGGTTTAACCCGCACGTAGATATTTATATGACAGATAAATGTTTGTTTTCATGGCATGGTCGTTAGTGATGTTGAAATTGAATTATCTATGCCATTAGCGACACTGGGAGACCTAGTCATTTATTATTTGTGATTGCCTGTGATGTAATTGTCTCTTTGAGGGCTGTACATTGCACCGATATTTATCAAAATAACATTCTGAGTATAGTTTTATGTTAGTTATTCTTTTGTGAATAATTATAGTTAACACAATATTGATTGTATTTTAAACATTTTATCTAACAACTTTACTTTAGAAACAAATTTAAACAATAGATTTATGTAAATACACGAGATAATTACCCAACACACATAAATATTACGAAATATTAGTTGGGTTAGGTGGGTTTAAAGGCAAATAGTATCTCATCAGTCTTCGATGAAATTTTACAAACAATCGATTTAGTAAAGGAAAAAATCTGGCTTCAAAGCCAAGGTTAGTATAACAAAGCCGCTCTGACCAAGTGCCGCGAGCGCGGCGCTGGCGCTGGCCGGAATTACGAATTCCTTCTCGGCTACGTACTACCTACTATTTGTAACTAACCATTATTTCTAAACATGTAACAAATTAATAAATTTACATTGCTTTATTGAAGGATTTTAACCAGAGAGTATATATAAAACGATATTTTTAATATCTGTTCACTCAGTTAAGTGGAAAAACGTAAAATGATTTTTAAGAAATGTTTTTATTTCTTGTATTAGTCTGTGACTGTGTGAGTATGATTGTGTAATTGTAATTCTTTTCAATTTCAGATAATTGTTAATATTGATGTTAATTTTTTTTGAATTTCATCATTATGAATACTTTCTTTCCTAGACTTTTAGTTAATAGCTTATTCTTCCTATATGTCCGTGGCAAATTAAAACGTTCTCCCGCCAGCTGTTACAAGCCACAGAACAGCCGTTAGTTTCAAAAGTACAAGAAGACTCGCTTTGTGGTCGAGTAAACATCTTTGTAAAGACTTTCTCAGAAAAGATCTAATAGAGAAATTCTAAACAAATAGCCAATTTTTATGAGGCAACATTTTTGTGGTTTTTCTCCAAATTTTTAAGTATAGATTATTTAAACTATCTCTTCTGTAGTTGAATGTAGTAAAGTAGGTTACGATTGAACATATAGATATAATAAAATAAAGAAACGAACTCGTTTCTTCACGTAACTACGTGCAGATATCTCTTAACTCAACTTTCGATTCTCTGCATAGTCATGACTGCAGTTCCTCCTACAGTCAGACATCTATGAGTGGCAAACTAAGTAATTGTACGAAATTCTGCATTACTGGTTTATACTTGACAATCTTGAATGTGATAAAAGAAGTTATAATAGAATTCTAAACTTAGAATCCGTATACGAGTTTCTGTGAGGTGAAAATAATGAATGTATCAAAACAAATAAAGTATCTAAAAGTATGCCAGCACGAGTAAAGACCTTGGTCTTGAGCAGAAAATAATCGGAAAGAATTCACCAGGCGTGGGAACGATTAATAACATTCTGGAATGTTTCTTTACGAACTGTTAAAATCAAAGATATGGTGAACCTGTATTTTAGGTAAATAATTTGTGAGGGGAGGAACTTCTAGAACGTTATTTATCTACTAGATGTTCCCGCGGCTTCTTCTACATGTAAAAATGGAACAGATACTTTCCTGCTTATCATTGGTTGCTAAGCAACGATTTCTTAAGAACAAATTAAACATTTTCTTTAATTTTGCTGTAAGATACATCGTAATGGATCTTTCCACAAAAATAAATTGTTTTGTCGTAAAGTAGCCTATAGTACTCGTCGTTTTCCCAAATACCTCCATGCCAAAAATCATACTATAATGACGCTATGTTGCGCCGTGAAAGAATGACAAACAAACACACTTTCGTATTTATAATATGGGTATGGATGGTTACTGAAATTTGATGAGTTTCTTTTTGTGTTTTTAATTTATCATCATCTTCAGGACATTCCAATTGGACTCACATCTCACTTGGATACAACAAACGAACGTGTCATCTTTGAACACAGACCAATGGTCGGTTTTAATCCGTCTAGTTTCAGGCCTAGTCTAAATCGGTCGGTAGTTACAACAAATTCTCAGTCAACCACGAGTTCAAATTTCACTAATGGTATTCCAGAATTATATTTTGGCGAGACGTAGCTGGCTGATCTACTTTTCTGTTTCGATGTTTATCTGTTCTTCCAATGGTCTGCCGATAGAGAATGCTTCTAGCATTGAGCCCACCTTTTGTACATTCGTTTAAGAATAATAAAGAATGAAAGAAAAAAAGATATTTGTCTATTTAATGACCATTTTTTTTCTATAGGCGATAACTAGGGAAACGGGTTAGAAAATGGTCAGTGTAGCCCATGGACATCCGTATGTTCTGCGATTACGACAAGTTGACAAGTAATCAATCTAGTGCGCTTTAGACAGATAACGTCATTAAGGTCTTCGAGCGCTCGGTATGAAAGTGCAGAAGTGTGAAATCGGAAATCATGTCTTAGGGTACTGTAATACGAATGAAAGTTGTATCCTACCTCGATGATTAGTTGCGGCTAGTGTTTGATTGATTGTTCAATCTCATTATGTTTATATTATTATATTTTATCTTAAAGAATAAATAAATATTAAATAACGCTATAAACTCGTAGCCCCACACTAGGATTTCCTGTAACGTGGTTGCTATGGACAGCATACAAAGACTAGAACACACAACACCCAGATCGAGTATAAAAATTTAAACTCACTATAAAAATTTTAGCCTCGGTGGGAATCAAAACCGAGACTCTTTTATTGACGGCTCGGTATGCTAACCATTGTGCCACACGGGACACAAATGAGGCTTATAGAGTAAGTCGTGGCCAAGGTATTACGTGCCATAATACAGTTCTAATACGATAAAGTAATATGAGTAAATTATTGGTATAAAAAACTAAAAATAGTAACTGTGCTATTTACTATTGAGGAGTTCCCTCGTTCGGAGCTAAATAAATTATCAGGTCATACTTATCATAAGGACGCATAATCTTTGGTATTATAGCAATGTATCAAATTTCAACTTCGTAGGATAAGACGGAAGTAGTTCTAAATCAGCTTGCAATTTGATTCAAACTAACATAGCAAGAAACTAACAAACGTTGTGAGCTAAATAAAAGCTTTTAAATATTTAGCATGTACCGAGATCGGAATAACAATTTTATTTAACACAGTTGCTACAATTTACAAATTACTGTAAAAATAAAATATCACATCCGCTTTTATTACATTCGCGAGCCAAGTTTCCAGTTTTATGTTTACACTTACAAGTCAAATACAAAGTATATTCCATTGTATACTGCAGAATAGTGCAGTAACCTTGGCCTCCATACGAAAATAAAAATTTCATAAAACAGTTTTTTTGGGCCGTTCTCTGCAGTTACGAGACCACGAATTATATGGAATAATTGCTTGAAACCCATTTGTTATTAATAATTCTATCCAGCAGCATTCTAGAAGATTCATTCTGATATTTTATAGCGGCCATTAAACAAGACGTAAAATTGTAGACGCTGATAGTTAGAGTGGGCGAGTGTCGACATAATATTTTGATAGAGACGTAAAATTGAAAGTGCTACAGACAAGTTTTCTCTTTTTTATGCAAATACCCGATACTAGTTAATTAGCAGACGAGCCGTCTCATTCTAATAACTGACGCTATAGCATGATGGATGTGCGTAACTAGAGATGTTGTCAATACATTGCCGGCCATGAAGGAAGCGGAAAACTCGCTCTCTAACAATCTACGACATTGTAATCAAAACTTCTTTAACATCTCGCATGGTAGATTAATTATATCCCTTATTATAGTATATAATCCCAAAGTAAATGATTTATTTATGCAGCAAAATGTCTGAAAACCACTTACACGCAAAGTTTGAATATCCGAATCAATATTTCTGCAGTACTCATATCATATTTGTAGGTGACAATTATCAAAGAAAGAAAGATGAAACATAATAACTGTTAGAACCGTAACAGTTGTATAATTTCAAGAAAGTCTTTCTAGGCTATTCTGGTAAGACGAAAATGTTGCCATTTAAAAAAAATCTACGATTTTCTTTATAATTACCGTATAGACACCACTTTTTTTTAGTAAAAAACACAACATTTGTGTGCGTATCGACGTTCGTAAGTAACTACACGACACTATCATACACGTAAATATTTTTTATATTTAATATAACGCGGTCACAGAGGGCGAACCTGGAAAGACTCAGCCGAGAAGACTATTTTTGCGAACGAGGACTAGTTCAGCTTCTTCGAGAAGTAGAAGTTGAGAAGATCTTAAGTTCATTCGTTCATTCCTCTGGTGTTTGGATCACGGCGTAAGACGTCGCTTGTTGAAGGGCATCGGGGTGAGAACTTGGCATACTTAGTTGCAACTAGTGTACTAGGTCATCCTGAACAGAGGTGCAGAAAGCTTAACTTTATCTATATGTAATATTATAAAGAGGTATTTGTGCAGAGCCTGACTCATTAGTGCAAATAAATGTTTAAACATAAGATTTCAATGATGCATGCTATCGAGATATCTCTGAAGGTAAACTTCTAGATATTCTCATTACTTTTCTGTGCATCATATGACTTTAATTTTGATTTTCTATATTTATTTACCATACAAACATTGAGAAAAAAGATAAATAATTAAAACAAACATCATAGATCTCAACTCATCGGTAACATTTATATTTGCAAACACATTAGCTGATTGCCATAAATTGTTCATGAGATAAGTTTACAGATAAAATAAATGTCTACAGAGCCACCAAACGGTGCACACTATAAATATTAAAACGTTTAACTTTATTATTTACAGATTTTGGACGAGAACCAGTGACGTATAATTTACGAAGTGGAAAACAATTTATGTGTTTATAAAATCGTGTTACGACTTTCAAGCCATAGACAAGATATAGAGAGCCATTAACGTCTCAGGGACGGACCACCATGAGTTACTTTAGGACTGATTGCAAACACTTTTTCTTTAAAAACATTTCTCGCACACCTATAATGACCACACTGGCAAATTACTTTAATGATACGACGATACATTTCTGCCGACAAAAATGATTTATTGGAGGATAATCAATTTCATCTTTTACAATTTAAAATGTCTTGTAAGTGGTGACATATATTTTTTTACAGTTTTAAAATAGATTTATAAAATATACAGTGTAAATAATGGCAAATAAATTATTTGAACTTCCAATTTAAAATATAGAAAGATTCAAAATATAAAAAGAACTTCGTTGAATCATTAACTTAAAATTAATCTTAAATTAAAAAAACGTTGCGATTTCAAAATACAAAAATATGATAATTACATACATAAATATCACACATACAATTTTATGGAAGTAAACCATATTTGATAAAAAAATCTATTTGCTTATCAAAAATAAACAAAAATTAACTAACTTATTGACCATGGAAATTGATATCTTATACTCTGATCTCCTTCTATAGTGTGGCATAACCATTAATGGCCACTAAATAATGAAGTGCTCTTGAACTGAAGTCATAAGCAACCATCTATCTAACTATCCAACGCATTCGTAGTTGCTTCTCGGTCGAAGGCTTCTAGCTTTAAGCGCTTGTAAAACGCAATCGACTCAGATACTTCGTGTGGGTTTTCTATGTTAATTGAGAATGCGACTCGTGTATATAAATAATTCCCGCACAAAACGTCCAAAATTGTGAGTGCCAGTAACAGTGCCATTAATCTTATTTGTCCAACTGTACCCAGATTAACACGACTCCACGGATTGCATGTTTGTGTTTAAATTATTCAAATAGATCGCCTTCTGCTTTAAAATTCGAATGCAGAAATGCATAAGAATGTCGGAGATACATTTCATTAAGTAAAGTTGTGCTAGGCTACGAGTGTTTTATGATAATTATGTGTTTAATGGTGTGCTATTTTACTGATAGGGTTATATCGTTTACCTAAAATTACATTTTATATGTTAAAAATAACAAACGAATATTTAACATAGTACTAATAAATGTATAGATTATCTGTAATTTACCACTTAGGATATTATAAAAAGCTAAATAATAAATAAAAATATAAAATGGCTATAGTCGTTTTTATTTTAAGACATTTTTAAAAACAAAAACCTGTTTAACCTATAAAAAGAAGCTTTTCATCTTCCGCCTTCTAAAATAAAAGCCAAAAACACAACATTAGTTAACTCAATTGCATTCCTGCCAATGAGTATGAAATACTAGGAAATTTCTTCGTCGTTCTGTTAAGCGAACAGCTGTTAACGTTGTGGACGGGGCGTGGGAAAATATAAATGATGTGGTTATACCGCGCTCCCGCGTCACGCAGCGAGCCGACTGCCAACTGGACTGCGTTCAGCTGTTGCAGCTAATGGTTGGCGCGTGCCTTACATCATTTAATTATTGTTTTATACATTCTTAAGATTAAGAAAGGAGGTGTTGTTCAGAGAAATAGAACACTCGTACAATTTTCCTCGTTTGTTCTTAAAAATATGTTTACGTAATATTAAGTAGATTTAAGAGACATGTTGATCTTATTTTCTAATCTTATGTATATTCGCCCTTTCATGTTTTCGAAAATTAAGCTGATTTTCAAAACGGTGGTAGAAGCAAAAAATTATGTTTATGTGTAAGTTTAAAAATACCGCAATATTAAATGATTAATTATTTGATTTTAAAAAGTTATATAACCTCCCGCAAAATTACCACTAAAGGCTATGGTCTTCGTTATTGAGGTGGTCTAGAAAGTTCTTCGCGATTGCATACTGTTTACTGCAAGTTTGGAAATAAATTATTTATTTGAAAGCCAGTTTTCAATAAGAGCCAACACTTTAAAAGTAAAAGTATTGTTTGATTTTATTTGAGACGTCAACTTTATGAATATGCATAGTTGTGCATACATTAAGGTCGTTTGTCGAGGTCAGCTAGCGATGACAACTAAAAGGGCTGGTGAAATATAGTTAAAGAAAAGGTTACTACCTACTTTATGGGGCAAAAAGTCTTTAAGAATCTAACCCTGAATAGTTCTTTAATTCTCAATTTAAAAGTTTTATTTTAGTACACGATTCAATAGAACAATGTTTCCAAATCTTCTTACTCAATGGATAAATGCTCCACTAATTGTCAAACTTAGCCCATAAATTGAGAAATAGGCTATAAATCATTGTTAAATGAAATTCCTTCGGAGGTCTTAATTGGTCGGTCGTGTACTTACAGTTTCACATCATGACATCAACGGCCTAGACCTCTAACCATAGTCAATTAGCATCTCCCTGTCGGACATGACCCATTTGTCAGTATCACAATCAGTCCTATGCATATTATTTTAGTTTGCCGACGATGGCGTCAACCATGGCGCCTGGGCGTCGCCCTCAGTACTTCAGTACTTTGGTTTGTATGCGGTTCAAGTTATGACGAATGGCGATGATCTGGTTATCATAGTCCTTACTGTTAGTTATCCCTTATTACAGATAATCCTTTTCGAAACGGTAGTACAAATATAATACAGATATTTACTTATTCTGATATTATGTTCCTGACTGATCTGCTTTAACGTAGGTGTTAATAGCTGCACCGAAAAGCGCCTTAATTAACGCGTAAAAAAATGCTTGGGCACATTAATGAAGTTCTATATAAATTTTACGCTTTGTATAATATATATATAATTTATGTGTCGATAAGAGTTTGTACCTATTAGGTTACCTATTGGACATTTATATATCTAATGTATTTGTTAGCGCACTAATTAACGTGTTGTGACCATAACATTGTAACCGACCGTGACATTGTAAGTTCATTTTTCTTTTATCCCAATTACAGTGTAGGTTTAGAGCACCTACGTCATTCACGGACCGGACGGTGCTTGAACGAATAATTTCTAATAGCATAGAAATTGCGCGTTATTTTCCCATTTGGTTCTTGGAAGCGTGCGACCAACGACCGATTAGCAACAAACTTCTTCACCAACAGGGACTGGAACAAAATAGTGGAGTTGGCTTTCTCATTTACGAGATATATGTGGTCTAATCGAGGAATCCATAAGCGAAATAACTGAATAATTTGGTTAATCCCTGTATTTAAAACGGTACAAAACAAACTTCGGTTCTTAGCCTTGTAGGTAGTGACCCTGCCTGCGAAGCGAGGGGTCCTGGGTTCGATTCTCTTTCGGGGCAGATATTTATGTGACAGATAAATACTTGTTCTCGGGTCATGGATGTTAGTGACGTGTTATTTGTGTTGTCCACGCCATCCGCGACACAGGTAAAACCTACTACGGGGGAATGAGTGTGTTGACGTTTTATGTGTGTGTAACTTGTACCATGCGCGCTTCGGTCGGCATTGCGTTCGCTGGGCGTTCATTGAGCAGTTACCATGATTACACGTTACTTGATTGTACTCCGGCGCGAGTTCCACGTATTGTGACGTCATCACAGCCCTTTGAGTAAATAGGTAATGTTTCATTGAAATGCCACTATTGTTAATTGTCAGTTAAGTTATGAATTTTACCTACATAGTACGTAGTATCTTCATTGTTTGCGTAGTACCTTCATTGATTGTATACAGTTGATAATTCTTAAAAATGTAATCTTCTGTATATTTATACTTGAACGGAAAATCTTTGTACCTCTTCATAACGTTTAGAACCGCAGTGAACATATGTAATTTGTAACCATTAAAAGAAGCCTTTTTAGGCCACCTTGATAAAATGCAACTGTTGTTACAAGATACATTTTCTTCAATTTCTTTATAATCACTAGTTTGGTACCATTTTAAATTAAAAAATCACTATTCCCATAAAACATCGGTGAAGGAAAACATCGTGAGGAGTCCTGCACATCTGAGAGTTCACCACAATGTTCTCGAAGGTGTGTGAAGTCTACCAATCCGCACTGGGCCAGCGTGGTAGACTATGGCCTACACCCATCACATTGTGAGAGGAGACCGGAGCCCAGCAGTGGGACGGTTATGGGTTGTAATGATGAATGATGATGATTCCCATAATTGTGTACGTGTCGGCGATTGTAAGTACACGATATTGCCACACGCGTACATGATATTTAAGCTTCACTTCAGGCCTACATAGTATTAATAACTAACCGTCGAGGGGTTATGTCTGTTTGTATCTAACACACAAATAAAATCTGTAATTTGGTATAGTTAATGTTTACACAGAGATGTCCGCTCACCTTTATTTGTAGTTTTTTTTACATATTATGTTTTAGAAATACATTTATCAAAGAAAATAAAATATTAAATATTGTTAATGTAAAGTCGACTTTTGATAATACGAATTATGGTCGAATTTAGAACGCTGAGCCAATCTAGTACTTAGTTAATTATTGAACTGGCGGTTAAAAATCAGACCTCAATCTGTTAATTATGGCATATCTAATGCGGAGTGCGGGTCAGTTTATCTCCGTAACACGGTTCCAGTTTAAAGTAAGTTGAAAATATGAAATTAAAAATTATATTTGACCTCTTATTATGAGGTCATTGCATAAACACGTGCAGCTGACTTAGAATGCTTCGGCGACGTGCATAATTGTATGTTTTATTACACGAAAAAGATTTTTTGTTTGGTTTGCCGCCTGTAATATATCATACATTTATTTTGACGAAATCTGTGCTGATATTTCGGAATCTTTTGATTTTGATACGTTTTAAAGTACTTCGACGAAGAATTTTTAATGCTATGCATTGCTGTGTCTATTCCTCTTTTCAACTATTAAACGATGATACATATAAAGTTGGATAGACTAATGATCGGCGTGTAGCTCATTAAAATATTATATCTGGTTTTCAGGCCAATGCTTAAATGTTGAGCCA
>DWPA01002877.1:0-15000 GCA_018251375.1 Calpodes ethlius
AAATAATATTACATATTAATATCACTTTGTCACAAGTTCTAGTATAAGTTCTAGTATAACTTTACTTAATTTAATTTCATCACAAATGAACGTAATCAACCTTTCATTTTAATATTGAATTGAGTAATTTTTCATCATATTAGTTTCATTATCTTCCTCGTACAGGGGATTCAACTTCCCCTCCCCTCATCTATATTACCCCTATCCATTACAAACTGCTTTCATATTTTCATATTGCATTACGTTAGTTTAGAATATTGTTATAAAGTACTCCAATGTTCGTCAAACTCTGCTCCTTTATATTTCAGAATATTACATATACGTATATAGTCATTTTAAAGTACAATATACTGCTCATCTAAATCGTATTTTCATAATACGTAAGTTTCTCTAGTAAACTTGTACTCAACACTCCGTATCCTACTATTTATAATCACTAATCATCATCATAGTTGAATTGGTGGTAACCACACCAGTCAAACGATCTCGGTTTTTACACATGACGATGGCGCGTAATAGATAAATATTATTTGCATATCTTCCCATCATCCATGCACACAAGGGTGCGCATTCGAAACAAATTCGGTGTTATACAACAAACATTATTATAAAGTCAGTAATTCAGAAATTACGTATCTGAAATGTTACAGTAAATAGGATATTTTTTTATGTTAAGTGTTACTTGCCAATTAACACAAAGCGTGTTGCTGTCATAGAATGAAAAGCATTTGTTTTTTTTTTCAAAAGTCTTAATCCACGTTATATTAAATACCAACAGTCTATGGTCATCAGCAAATTCAAAGTGTTACGCATTATTGAAAAGGAAAAAGAAAAAAAAGCGTCTCTGAAGCTATAGTCATTTGTTCAGCACCTTGTTATGTCTTATTCACAAGACACATTAATAGTCATAGTGGGATTCAAATGATTGTAATAAATATTTAAATGTATACCTCCATACTTCTACTAATAACGCAGACAGATCTTCATATTACATTTCAGTATCTCAATACGTTATCTTCATCAAAGATCTTCGTATGTTATTGAAACTCACATGCCGGTGAATTTCAATTTCAATGAGCGCACATGAAAGAAATCAATAAGACACAAAAGATGACTTGCAGGTATGTCTTTTATCAAAGCGCCCTCTTGATATTACGGTATTTAAATGAAAACGATTCTCACATACTTAGAGTTTTATGTAAACACATTTTCGTGTAACAACAATTCCTTTTTATTTCAAAAGAGAAACGATCCAATAAAACGCGTATTACCTCGTCGTATTGTAAAAGAAAATTTGAAAAGTAGGGGGCGCCTACAGACGGGTGGTATTACAATTCGTTGCCATTTGCCCTCACATTGCCGTCTATTCAAACACGTGTTTGTATGTAGAAAGTTTCGAAGACTATAAAGAAAATTCTTTCCCTTAAATTTACGATTTCCCTATCGCGCTAAGCGGCGAATCATGGCGCACGGATGAAATATTATTGTTCTTAGGATCGCTGCACGTGTATCAAGCTCTGTCGGCCATTACGTGTTAGCGAGGAACGTGGAAACCTCTTTACATATGTGATATATTTATTACATTCGGCTCCCTATTATATTGGAATTTAAAGGAATTCTTACCATTTTGTGTGTCTACATTATAGTACCGCAAAGCATTAATAAAGATCGCTTTAACCTCTTAATATTTGCACGAACTAAATAACCACAGTCAATAGAATGAGGCTATGAATAATTACAAAAACATTACTTAGCCGTCAAATTATTCATCAATAACCGACGCCTCAATTTAACAAAGGGTTGGCGAGAACACGAGAAAATTCATCAAAACTTTATTGAAGTTGAAACAATACACCAAGGCGCTAAAACATCGTAATAGCCCAAAGATTGATCGTTCAAGCTGCAGGCATTATCAAAGTATGGAGGCATTGTTACCGAGCGTGCCTCGCCAATCCAAACAATACTCTCTTTGGGTAACCTACACTAATATAATTGACGGTTCATGCTAAATAGATGGGCTTCACGATAAAATGTTGTAAGAACCTAACTGCCACTATAAATTATTTTAACAATGAGTAAATGAGCCTGTTTAACTTCCATTCTTTTTCTATTTAAGTCATAACATCCATAAAGATTACGTATCTTCAACGTTATAAAAGTACAGCTGATATTAGACAATTTTAAAACAACTATCTTTGTTTAATTAGTAAGTTAGGAAAAGTTTTGATGAGCCTATGATTTTATGCTATATTCACTATAAAATAAATCTGAATATTACGATAACATTGAAGCCTCTTAACCCGGCGGCTTGTTTCAATCCCGAGTGATCAACTAAGTTCAACGATCGCTAGTGAAAAATTGAACTCTTCCATGCTTTAGAGGGCACGGAAAGGCGTCGGTCTTGGTTAATATTATTATGTTATTAGCTATAACAATATATGCGATATGGCGATGTTTTGCACATCCGTTAAGGCTAACGTTAATACAGACGTGGCAGGGACATTTGATAGTAGTGAAACTATGTCCCGAGACGTTTGGGGCACATAAAAACTTCCGACACAAGAGTTGACTTTATACCTCTCTAACAACCTGCCCTGAAGCAATCTGATCGATGGTGCCTGAACTCTCATCACTTATGAGAAAAATTTGTGCCCTGTACTGGACTACGAATGAATTCTAGCCATTACAAATATATAATTTGAACTAAGTAGAAAATGTAACAGGGTTTCATATT
Source organism: Calpodes ethlius (assembly GCA_018251375.1). Lineage (NCBI taxonomy): Eukaryota > Metazoa > Arthropoda > Insecta > Lepidoptera > Hesperiidae > Calpodes > Calpodes ethlius. The sequence continues at coordinate 2,735 of DWPA01002877.1, forward strand.
TCTACTCTTGTATTTCACTGACTTAAAATCCTGATAAAAGTTTTCCGATCCCAACTTTCTGTTTTAAATATTGACTCGATTCTTTCCGTCAAAGTGATTCGCATTTTTCATAGCTAAATGTACAAGTTTTCGTCACTGATCGCAAAATAAAAGTTTTGTTAGAGTGCTCGCCTTAATTCCTTTTTAATGCAAAACTTGAGAAGTCTACTTATTTCGCTGTTGATTTGCGTTGCTTTTGTGAGCATTAGAATATAAAATCTGATCAAAAGAGACGACAAGCTTTATTTTATACTTCATTAGTAGTACGTGGGCAGGTTATTAGAGTAAAATAGGTAGATCGGTAAATCGGACTCTATTCTACGGAAGTAAATTATTCGTAGCAGGCGAGTGAGCTAAGATTCAGCAGTTCTATTTTATTTTTTCTATTCAACCAGCAATGTGATCGGGATAGCGGTCCCAGGCGTCAGTAGGCTCGGCACGTCGCGTACCCTATCGCGAGCTTCATACACTGCCCGGCGACATCTGCACATTTTCGGCGTTATCGACTGAAGGACACATTTTTATAGGAACAAATTTAATCTAAGCAGAAGGAGGGATCAGTCTCAGGAGTGCCTTGGTCGTACGTGAGCACGGACTAACGATTTTTCACAGGACGTTATTATGTGTCCGATAAGAGACTTTATCCTGGACTTGTGCCGTTGGCGTATGGTCTCCTTTTGCAACACATAATACTAGTATGTAAGTCTGTAAACTTACATCTTATTACTATGTAGATAAAATGTTTGACTAATATTTAAAGGCTCTTTTTGACATATAATATCATTCCTAATATTTAATTATTGTAATTTGCGTAATGATAACGTGGTTGTAATAAAAAATCATTAAGATGGGCTACGTTTACATGGAGTAGAATTATATATAAATTAATACATAAATTATACAATGTACTTATGTTATAAAGCCGTATTTTATTCAAAAAAAAGAATATAGAAAAACAATTCTTAGTATTAAAAAAGGAAACCTTTTATAAAGTATATATGGCAAATAATCTTAGTATTTTATTGGTCAGATAATCTTAAGTGTAATTCATTTTACTTTAAATGGATTAATAATAATGTTTAAAAGGATAATTATTTTAATATTATTAGTTCCCGATATGAGAATTAATGATTTATTATTATTATTGTTGCATATCGTTTTGAAACAAAACAAAAACAACATTACGAACTATGATACAACATTAGATTCAATTGCGAAACATTTAATAGTACAGCTGGTAAACCTAACGTAACGCGTAATCGGCAGGATATCATTAAGCTTTTTTGTAACTCCTTCCAGGGGGACTGATGCGGCATTGTGCTAAGAAAATTTTCTTAGAAAAACAATAAATTTTCTCTGAGCAACGCTCGAGTGAGTTTCGGTGTCGGCTGAGCGAGAGCACGCTCGCCATAATATATTGAATTTGAAACGAACAAACTTTTACGTTCCCTCGCCGCGTGTAAAAAGATTTTCTCTAAATGTTTACAATGCAATTTTTTCATTCCACGTCAAAAACAATGGCTTTGAATATTAAAATCGAGAATACAAACCATTTTCACGACTCATTTTTTCGTTGTTTAACACTAATTTCGTGCAGTATGATTGTTCACATGCTGTACTTCCGTAAATAACATACTTATCTACTGTGATATATCGTAGTAAATATATGAACCTGATCATATTAGAAAATTAAGCTAAAAACTATAAATAATTAAATACTTTGAATACTCAGTAACTATAAGGTAGATTGACTTTTGCAATTTTCCATACAATAACAATACTGTCGTCACTTAATGAGATCAATCAAACCCACATTGAGATTATATTTCTACTGCGCATATTGCGTAAGTATATCTCGTGTAACTGAGTGTGTGTATAACTTGTACTACTCTCTCGATAATTCTAATAGTTTATTACACATCCATATAAGTTTATTCAATCTTTTAATTCGTCCCATTTCATTTCGGAGTCAAACTTATGAATATTAAATAAAAGCATTTACTTTTCAACAAGTCATTGATTGACGCAATACATTTTGTATCACAAGGGTTTACCCAGAGTTAAATCGCAAAAAATATCGAAGAAAAGGTGCGAGCTCTCTGGCTTAATCTCCGACGATTTGCGAAGATGGAAAAAAGGGTTCTCGAAGCTTAGTCGCGACGGATCCCTGTATAACCGAACCACTTTCTGTCCGCGCTTATCGTCTCTCAACCCTATTTATTTTGTAATACACAATATTATAACCGAATACACCAAATAAAAGGCTTACATTGATATGATTTCATCGATTAATCCCTTAGTTTTTGATGCTGTATTCCTCAATATATTTAAGCTAAATATTCATTTTTATTGGGTAACTTTTTCAGCAATTAAATTAATAAACATTTTTATGTGGCATCACTTAATTAACAAGTAAAGTTCTTTATAAATTATTTAACACTCTCTATATTTTTTAAAAGTTTAGTTCTTTGAATGGGGACAAGGGACATGAACAAAATATCAATTAAAATCGTCAAAACATACTATTAATAATATATTTTTAAGAGTCACGTCTAAATAATTACAAAGAATAATTAATACTTATTTTCACGTTTATTATTTAACGTTAATTAAACTTTAATTTAATATTAAGTGCTTAACCTTAATTAACTTAGTATCTCACTAACGTTCATACGGAGCAATCAATACGATCTATCTATGTTTATTAATTGAGTGCCACAGCCCGTTATATAACTGTCGTGAACTGATACTTCCGCAAAGGTATCTATTAATTAACACGTGTCGGAATGTGTTCCTCGTATAATATTGATACTGACACTTTTCATTATATGTTATGTTGAAATATTTGCGCTATTTTTTGTTTGAAAGTATGTGATTAAAGCTTTTTATGGAACTGCAATGAAACCAAAACAAATATATAAATAGAGGTAACGTCAAGCAATACAATTGTTAACATCGTATTCTTTAGAGTTGCTTTATAATATCTGTCTGGAGGCAATAAGAAATAAGACAAGCTAAATGCATGCGGTGCGTTTATTTCGTTCTTAAGACGTATCTGCGATATTTTCCAAGCTCAGAAGAGTTTGACATTAAGTTTTTCATCAATATAAAAGTATCCATCTGCCAACATGTAAAAGTCCACTGCTGGACATAGCTATCTATAATTTACTAAATATAATTCCTAAATTTATTCAAAAAGTAGTATAGAAAATATGAGTGGGAATTTGATTGTAATGACATAGGTAGTCATTTTCAATGTATTAAGATTATATTATAATTAAACTTGTGGAATTAGGGCCTTGAATTTTATTTTTTGTATTTACAGAGATTTTTTATTAAATTGAAATGTAATAATGGAGAAATGTCAAAACTGAGTACATACGTTAGCTGTCTTTTTATTTACATAAAAACGCAATTCAGGCGTAACTAAATATAACGAAATAATACAATTATATACAAATGTTTAAAACTTCTTACCTCACTAGTTTATACAGAGCGATTATATATATACAGCGATATTATAATATAAACAAAACAGCAATAAAAAGGTTGCTGATTTCTTTCTCTCATTGATTGCCAGGTAACGCTTTGTTGTTAAACACTTTCTTTAAGCCTGTGGCACTCTTCATCCTCCCAATTATCTCCACCCCAAAATCATAACGTAAGGGCGCTCTGTTGCGGCGTGAAAGAACGACAAACAAACACACACACTTTCGCATTTATAATATTAGTATTTATATAATATAGCAATATTATTAAAAGATTTGCAAACATTTAAATTCATATGGTTAAAAGGAAGAATTGTGAAATTATAAAATCAATATAGGTATGTAATGAAACTAAGTTAAACAAGAAAAACAATAGATTCCAAAAAAATGTTTTTTCAATTATTTTGTTTGTTTTTTTTATCTCAGTGTACACAATTTTAATGCTATTTTTACATATAGACAATTTTCATAACGTGCTGTACAATGCAATAAGTTATCATAAAATATTTCATTTATTAATATGTTTGTAGCTATTTCTGAGAGAAATATAATAATCGATAATATTGAGATTACTTTATAACTTCAATTAAATTTATTTTTTAATTCCATTACATAATAAGCACATCAATAATTTTTCTAAATCTAAAATAAAGAAATTTAAATAAGGCTTTGATATAAAAAAATTAAAAGCTATTAAAATACTTTCATAATTTGTAACTTAACGTTAATCTTCCCGTTACCTACTTAACTTAAAATCTCGTCATAATTAACATTCATTTAAATTCGAGATTATTCATAGCAAAAAGCCAAGTCGCTCTGGTATTATTTAACGGCGCACCTGCCCGAGGCGTCTTAGCGTGGCCGAAATTAATGCGACGCAAAGTCGGCAAAAGTCAATTACACTTTATTAAAACCGTCTCCATTTATATCAATTTGACGCAAACTGTTACAAATACTGGCAATGTTCCGTCCTTTCATCCGAACGCGAGGCGGAGCTACGCAAGCGCCGCAAGCGTAGAACTCCCGTAGTCTCGTAGACAAAGCGGCGCGGATCCGTAGCAGTACGCAGTCGGAGCGCCCCGAGGCCGCAGCTACGCGCCCCGCTACGCCGCGCTACGATCGTCGACCGCGACCACGAACTGGCGCCCGCTCAACCCACAACCGCCCAATGAATATTTAATCGAACCGATTCCTACGCCGAACCGACGAATCAATGAACGAACTTCGTTGCCAGAACGGCAAACTCATAACAACACTTTTGTTGACATGCCCGTTATAGACGGAAAAGTTTGCCAGATTACCATGTCGATTGGCTAAACACTTTGAACAATATGAATTATCTAAGAGTTGCGTCGGGCTTGATGTCTTTATTATTATTTGTAATTAGCAGTGCCGTCACGTCTTCCGACGGTAAGTTTTCTCAATTTGTGTAAGCCTTTTATACTTTAAAGCCTTGATAAAATATTCCAATATAGATAACACAAAAAGTTTTTTCGAAACTTACAACTTCACTTTACGGTTAGAATAAAAGTTGTCACATATTTTCTTTCTATGTTAACCGCATAAAAACCAAACTTTTGAAAAGTTATTTCATCATAACGTTGGAACATTTTTGAATAATTCTGTATTCTGTGGGAGACATTTAGGTAACGGCCTCTACTAACGGCGCGGCGGCGGTTGTTTGCATCCGCTTTCTTGCAAACAACTACCGGTTGTATAATATTTATGTGATTTCAGCTGTAAATTATAACTATTATATTCTTACATTTAAGTACTAAATATATTCATATTATAAATTTTAATAATAATAATGACATTAATCAGTAAATTTTATTGGACAAAATATATTTTTTTTGTTATGTGCATGTCATAGAGTAGTATAGTATGGATATGACATAGAGTACTTTTATCAATGTTTTATTCACTTTAATTATTACCTTACTAGTGCATGATATATTCTGTTGACCAATGACGCGGAACAGGCACGAAATCCCGGTCACTGGAAGTCACTGAGCATGTGCACAATACAAATGGTTGTTAATTACGACGGTACTCGAGCATGATGCTAATTTAAAGGATCTACTGTTACATATATATGTACCCACTGGTAACCATTCTTTGGCGGTATTTATTTAACATAAAAATATAATAAACCACATTTTTTTTAACGTCTACCCTCGAACTTTATTATAGTTTTGCTTCATTATAATATGACTTCTTGAGGTTTCTGATTGAGCGTAATGATCGACATCTAACTATAAAAGGCAGAATCATGGAAGTGTTTAAGAAATTTTGCCGTTCGATTTTGGGATTTCGATTATGTTTTGGGGCGATCAAATATAATGACCCCTCGACGACACGTGAAGGGCTCGTAACAAGCAAGAGAAGCTAAAATGCTGGGTGGAAGACCTTTGCATAAAGATCACAAATATTTTCTGTATATTAATCCGTGAAGCATAAACTTTTGACACCTTTTTACGAAAATTCACGAGCGAGGGAGTGTCAAATTTGGCACAATTATATTTTATATGTAGGTGAAGTGCAGAACGCTAATTCTTTCAATAATAATTGCTCATAAAGTACATTAAAGCAGTAAATAAAACGTTACACACACGTTGACACACACACGGATACAAAGATTTACTCTTTTGTTTACGGTGAAAGTCAATGTGAAAAGAGTTTCATTAAATAATGTCAATGTGAACTAATCCTTTGACATTATGAACTCCGGTGGAATTTCGAGCGCAGAATGGGTTATTATTATTAAGTAATAAACATGACTACTATTATTATTTTTCTGTGAAACGTGCATGGCTAGCTCTCACGCTTTTGCTTGAGTTGGCCGCAAACAACTCGTTGTATTGGAACTATAAACATGATAATAATTGGTTTCTCTCTTCTTGCTTAACTAGTTTTAACTATAACTAGTTTAGTAAATTTAAAGTTTCCTAAAAGGTTCTTTTTCAACAACAATATTTTCGTGTATAGTGTATTAGTCACGCGGTATAAGTTGATAATACATTATTATAAATTAAAAGTTCACCTAGTATTTGTGTCAGTATTGTATGATGGTGTTTTGTTTCCTCATTTTAATGTTTTGTCTAGTCAGTCAACGAAAATTTAACCCCTAATGCTTTACTTGTCTGTGTGATCGTCTGTCTGAATGAATCCCGATTCACTTTGACAAGAAAAAAAATTAAGTATTTGGTTGATCCAATTTCATTTCTTTAAAAAAACAAAACAATATTAATTAAAAACATAGGTCGTGAAAAAAAGCAAATAAACAGATTTGTTTTGATGAAAAAAACATTTTTTTTATCAATTTTATTACAAAGTAGCCCATACTTAAGTCTGTTTGCAAAGGGTAAAATCCCCTGAACATTTTCTTATTACAACGGCCGTGAGGAACCTTTTTCTTCGGAAGTCCGATTCGTAATTAACCAACTTTTATCTCAACTGTCTATAATACAATCAAAATAATAATCAAGCGAAATTTGTCACATACATCAAAATATCTATCAATCAGACGTAATTTGTCATAGATAAACAAATAGCACTAACATTTATACCATTCTATTAAGTCAAATAATATGTCAGATTACGAAGACTAATAACAGTTTTTTTTACTAAGCCTCGAATCTTTATAGAATGTTAGTGTTAGGGTTTCTAAAAACTCTTCGTTCTTCGCTCTAACACAGCCTTTACCGTCCCATATGATACAATATATAAACAACGAACAGGACAATAAAAGAGATAACATTTCTATCAATGAAATATGATTTATATTTCTAGGAATAATCCTGACCGTACTCTTGAATAGTTATATTGAATTTTTACCTGTCCATTTCATTGGTTACCTTTTATTTTACTCTAGTTAATAGACATTTAAGACATGTTACACATATACACAACGTAATAGCTACGTAATAATGATTAATAATCTTATTTATTACGCTTCCTCTACATAGCTTGAGCAATATTCAATAAAAATACGGAGTACTTAATTAATTAGAAAAAGTTACATGAATTTAATTTGCAAGAGAATTCGATTTCTAAGAGTATTACATAGCAAAAGGCGAGTATAAAGAAATATTATGGAACAACAAACAATAATCAATTGTGTTTTTACTCACCAATAAAGGTTTAGAAACAAAAAAATATCCTCTATTTACGAAAAAGGCCTTCTCGTATAAAGACCGGACAGTTATGACTTGGTCATGGGGGCCAGTAAAAGCTGGCAAACCGAGCTCATTTGGATAAGAAGCAGTACAGCAGCTAAAATCGGATACCTTTGAGAATAAGGAAACAGAATTTTAGGTTTCCCTACTTAGACAAGAGGATTAATTGCCTTGTAAAGAGCCTTTTTATTGTCTTGGGACATGCTAAAGTAAATAACTTCAACACACTATCCGTGTTTTACCTTAGAACTTTCAAACATATATTGTAGAAACTATTAACTTCAGCAGCATTTTCACAGCCTAATTTCAAGAAATAATTACCGGTGAAAGTTACAGTCATCGTTACCTGTATAAAAGGAAAACAACATGATGACTGAGTGACATATAAACGTCATCAGCTCAAACCCATAGAACTAGAAAACTGAAATTTTGCATACAGATTTTAATCCAATGTGACTATAATTAAGCCTGGATTTATCTTAATTCCTATGGGTTAATGTATGAAGACGATATATATTTGTACTTGTAATGTGGCTTATAATCAGTTCAACCAGGGACCTGTATCCTGGAGTAAGCTGTCATTAGGTAAAATACGCAGAGCTCATACATTTCCACATAATACTACAGGAGCACAATCCACAATACTTTTAAATAAGTAAATTAAGTTTTATATTATGATAAACATACCAATAACATAAACAAAATTATAATTATAGTGTTTGATTCTGGTAAACTTAGACAACTGTATTAAAAGAATAAAATTAATAATTTTATTAAAACCCTGACCACAAATAAAGTCAAAAAAGCTTAAAAAAAATAAGTACATCTCTTGACCTTTAGTAACCTCATTACAACGATTTTTAAATGTAATTCGTTTGTAAATATAAATATAGACAAATAGATTACATTTGTATAAATTGAAATATTTTGCGACAACATTTACAGTACAAAAATAATGACTCCACTTGAGTCGATTTGCACATAACTATTTATATTTCTTATCTCTGTAAGTAACAAATTATTATCCCTATTACGTTGATACAAGTAGGTATATTCTGAGCTTTCTTATCTTGAGTTATTTATTGGACATAGCTCCACATTTAAAATGTCGCATATTTCTTCATGTAAGAAAATACAAGCTTCGATAGCCATCGATAAAGTAACCTCTTTCATGTCCCCAACTGTCCTTATCCCTTTTGCTATGAATGCGGGTTAAACCATCTTTATTTTCTAAGATAAGTATTGCGGGACAGATACACGAAGGATTAACTCCCATGGGATCTTTTCTACACGTTCAAGTGGAACTGTATATAATAAAGCATCATCCTTTAGCCACATACTACTTGTTACATACACTAAAAACTTGCCGTCCCCGACGAAAAGATGTTATGAGTTTGACGTGTCTGTTTGTGTGTATGTATCTATCTAGGGTATGTGAGTTCGTATAAGGGACGAACCGATATTGACGCAGTTTTTTTTTATTAAAAGCTAATGTAATCGTGAAGGTTTTAAGTAATAATTTATGACGCTCTATTTATGTTAGTAATCATTAGTTCGTATAACTTTAAAAAGGATCTTAGTAATTTTCACGATAGATTAGAATTCGTATCTGCGAGTACCTCATTTAAACAGCGTTTGTCAACGCGATGAGGGTCATATTAAAAGTATTTAAAAGTTAAGGTAATGAAGATATAAGGCCAAGAGAGCAGCTTTATTTTTAACTTTTTTTAAATTAATTTTTATTTTTGAAACATTATTGAAACTAGTTAGAATATTCATTCTTAAATTTATAATTACACATTTTTCATTCAATTTTAAAATCAGAATTTGAAATATAAACAAATGAATACACAAAAGTACTAAATGAAAAATACTACAAGAAAAATTAAAATATGATCAACATCATGTAAGTCTTTACAGATATATGAAAGCAAATACCAAAATTCCCGTATCCGCAGTATGGTTAGAGAAACTGTGAGTAAGGTGAGTCAGTTGCTTACTAGATCATACTGAGACACTCCGCGCCGTAATGCATTTACGAGTTCCAAGAGGCCGTTTATAACTAGCTCGGCGTACTTCAGAAGAGTTTGTTATGAGAGATATTCCGCAAGAGCTTCGTACCGAAAATTGAGATAATGATGTAGATACACGCAATTACATTACTAGATTTTACAAAACCGTTTCCATTTTCCGACTCTATTCTATTAACAGTTAGCTTTCTCCCTAATTGGAGGTATTGTTGTTACTGCCGCATGTCTTTCTATGTAACTGAGGTATAGTTCTTGTAGCTCGCTACGCCAATGAGAATTTTTCACCAATCCTCGTCAACCTTTTGAGTTTATCGCAATTCTAGTAGGGTCCTGCGAGACCCAATATAAAGACATGCCAAACTCAAGTAACTTTGATACTTAATACTTTTTTTATCTAGATAGACGACCAACAATTTGGTGATGTACTTGATGATAAGTGGTAATCATCACCGACAAAAAGGATAATAAAAAGAAAAAGAAAGAAATGTACTCGTTATATCCCATGCACAACAGGACGAGTCTATTGGCAACTGATAACTTCCAGACGACAACATCTAAAGTTGCTTCATTTACTGCCGATATATTGTTATTTCTTGTAGTTATATATTTAAAGTGATACATTAATAATTGTATTAAATTACAGTGTAATAACTTTGCTCTAACAAAAGACTTCTAACTAATCAATTGTTAATCAGTTATTCCAACTACGTAGACTACCCATTGTTACTTCATCTAACCCCGGTTCACCTTACCTACATAAGCACACATACATATAGTCTTTAGAACAACTCCTTTTTGGAATCCAGTTCGAAAGTCTAAAATTATATTTTAGATTTTTGAACGACTTGTGTTACATAAAACCGCAGCATTTCATGTATAAAACCAGTATATTGTTAGACATTATAACTAAATAAGCCATTTATTACACACGAACAGAATAGTAGGTGACTTTGGTAGATTCAAAACCAAAATAATTTAATTTTAAAGTTTATAAGCATTTTTAAGCACAGTTATAAGCATATTTATTTACTTTTAGCACCACATTTCGGAAAAGTGCACAATCATTGAGGAGAAGAAATGGCGAATAGTTCTAGAATATTCCTCTTCTGTTTCACATTAATAGTAGACTGAACTCTTTCTAAGTTTACTTAAGTCTTACCGCCAGAGTATATCGTAACGAGTAACAGAGTATATCTTACTCTTCAAACTTTCCTACTTAGTTTTCTCACATCTTCATCCTTATATTGTTACATGTTCCCACCTTGCTGTTAAATACACACGTGACAAAATCAATAAAATAGCTTAGTAATTTCAATATTGTCTTCATTGGTGATTCAAATTTAACACCTTAAATTTTTTAATTTGTTTTAAAGTATGAGAATTATAAATTAATTTTCATTTATATTTCGGAATGTAACCTAACCTACTATTGTTTATCCATCCATAATTTGACGGCCTACTTGGTGATCCTGCCTGCGAAGCGAGGGGTCCTGGGTTCGATTCCCGGCCGGGGCGATTATATGACAGATAAATATTTATACTCGGGTCATAGGTTTTAGTGACGTATTATTTGTGTTGTTCATGCCACCCGCAACACAGGGAATCCTACAGCGAGGGTATGAGTGTGTTAGAGTTATTTATTTATAATGTTACTTTTTACAATCAATACTTGTATGGATATACGTATAATAACAGACATAAGTAAATAAAATAACTGTCAATGTGGAAAGAAATATTCGTATATTCAGAAAAAGTTAGACTTAAGGACAGTAAATGCGTGTGGAGAACTTTTGCCACACAAATTATATGCGCATACACACAGAAAGCAAATTTACTACATATACTGCCATGGTTATTCTTTAAATATTCCATGGCAATTTTAATATAATTATTTGGGTGACGTACCTGAATCGTATGTCAATGAAAAAGACTAAATTATTTTTAAATGTCGTTTGGTTGTGCCTGTCCGTCCATCTGTCAAGACTTTTTATCTCCAGGACGGTGGGAGGTATCAAGTTGAAAATAAAATCAAATATTTTTGGTGTACAATCCTTTAGAACTGTGACTATTTGACAACAATTAATATCTTATAACACAAGTAAATAAAATATCTGAAAACCGTAAATTTATATTTATATCACAAAATATTTTTTATTGCAATTATAAACTAATTTGCAACTGATATATTGACCACGACTTACGTCGTTATATGAGGACACAATTTAGTTTGATACTCAATTTAGTTAATATTTTCGTTAGAACGATATTCGGCGTTTTCATAGTTTATGAACTTTAATAACGCTACCTAATTATTTTGGGGAATGTAGCTGTACAATTAGCTAACTGATACACTGTTATGTGTACGTATTACAAGCACTTGTTAGTTTTTATAAACAATGTTAAATGAATTGGCCTATGACATTTTTTTGTTACTCAGATGTTACACCTAGCTTTAGTAATATTTGTTCAAAAACAGATAATCTTTAAAGCGCCTAAATACTCTTAAGCTTGAAATAATCTAAAATAGTCTT